>JAHBCN010019065.1:0-16344 GCA_019359885.1 Listronotus oregonensis
ATTAATAAAAGATTTTTTTTATTGTAAATTAGGCGTTTATCTTAATTATTAATATTAATTGTTTCCTCTCTATGGCCGTAAAGTTAGTCGCCCTTGATCTTTTCTTTCTCATTTAGTTTTTAATTTTACGACTAAAAATTACATACTAACGACCGATTTTGTATGGTAAAGTCCCATAATGAAAAAAAAAAAAAAATTATAGTGCCTTGACGTGACAATTTTTGAAAAAAATGTTGATAATTTAATACTTACAAAAATGTAAGTAAGATTAATACTATCATTTTATACCAGAAGCTAGAAAACGAAAAATCTAATATCAATCTATTCTGACCATTCGCATTTTAAAGGCTAATAATCAAAAAAGAGGAAGACGCAACGTTGCCGCCTTTTTAAGTACTCGTAATTAAGTTGCAATAACAATCTAATGGTGAAAGCGAAAACAAATTTGAGTTGCCCTTTAATTTTAAGAGCTTCTTTGTAAAGATCTATTTACGACAATTTTAGTGCAACCAGCCTTAGCAACATAGTAAGAATTAGTGTTCTTATTTTCAAAAATTGACCGAAACCAATAATTATTAATCAGTCAAATTTTGCAAACGGTTGAACAATTTTTTAACTTCCTCATTTTGCCAACTTATTAAAGCTCCCGTCCTTTCTCCCCATGGCTTTGGCTTTGGATCCCCAGCCATCTCCAGCTGAGGGATCCATATGACATACACGTAGGTGAAAAAAAAATAGAAGGCTTAAGCAGAATCTTTCTCAAAAAAGAAATAGGGACATCGTCAACTTAGTCTTACTACACACGCAATACAGATTGATTTATAAGAACTTTGAGTCTACGTTTTATTGACAGCGTCAAAAGAAAAACATATATAAGCAGGACAGACAATGCCCAATCTTGTAGGTTTTACTACACAAATTTACCACTTTTCCTCTATCGTAACGCCTCAAAGAAGATGTGTGTGCCAGTACGAAAAGAGACCTCGTTGAATATGTTAATGCTTGATTTAATTTGTATGATTCCTACTACGCAAAGATACCATATTTCTTTGTAAATCACTGTTAGCTTTTAATGTTACTTTAAAGTTAAAAAATAATAATTTTTAGTGTTCATTTATTTTAAATACCCTTGACGTTAAAATAAAACGTAATATTCCTTAAAATAAATACATCAGAATCCCAATTAAGTCTTTAAAATAAAATGTTTTTCTTAGAAATTAAATGTAATTCTTAAAAATAACATATAACAGCAAAGAACCCCGTACAAAACATTTGAAAATTGAACATCGCTCAATGTTTATCAAACGTCGTATTATGATAGCTCTTGTTACGCTAATTTAAAGTTTCAATGGACACAAAGTCAGAAATGCTCCCCAACCACTTCAAACCTGCCCATAAAGGTCAAGGGTTGCATTTGACAGATGTTTGTTGGATTAAATTACAAAAATATTTTACAACTGTTGTCAGAGCCGACTAAGTAATCACACTGAACACCGTTCGACCCCGACGAATGAATCTTCCATCCCTAACACCAACCCTGCCATATGTTCCTGCTTATGGGTTATAAATCAGGGCAATCGTGAATTGCATTTTACAGCCTCCTGAGCTATTACTATTACAAATCCTTGAAAAACCCCCAGCGCCGTGTGACATTTTTTGCAAAAGGTTTGTAGGAGAATAATGTACATGTTGTTAATGAAGCGCAAAACCTAAATAGCAAAGAATGAATGCAACGTGCGTACAAGTTTCTAAAGTTCTCGCTTCTTCGTCATCTTCTTTTTGATTATTTTCGTCATTGAAGGCGATCCATACATTTTGAAGGATATTGAGTAGTAATCGCTCAGGAGGCTGTAAAATGTAATTTACGTTCACCCTGATTGAAAACTCGTAAGCAGGAACATAGGGCAGGCTTTGGTACAGAGTTGGGTTGTCCCCCTCCCCTCCCAGTGTTGGTATTAGGAGCGAAATATCCATTTGTCGGAGTCAAACGGTATTAAGTCTGATCATTTAGTCGGCTTTGATATGGAATACACGATTAAATGCTTTTAACCACGATCATCGACATGTTACAGCAGAACCACCCCTATCCCACCCCTTATAGCAATGAGGGGTCGGGTGGGGGTTGGTTCTGCTGCTTTGGAAGTGGCAAAACTAAGTCTAGTTATTGTGTAAGGACTGTAGGTTTGACAAAAGTTGTAAAATAGTTTCGTAAGGCAATCCACCAAAAATCTGAAATACCCCTACCTTTAGGCGGAGTTTTGGATTGGGGTGGCTTCGTGCCCATTTAGACTTATGATCAGATGACAAGAGCTATTAAACTAAGACGTTTCATGAAAATTGATCAGTGTTCAATTTCCAAAGGTTTTGTGCGGGGTTCTTTCAACTACCAACACAAAATTAAATTTAATGTTTAAAAAGGCCTCCCCTTTGAGCAGTAACATTTTTTACAATTATTGTTACAACCCGACTTCTGGGCGCTTTGAGCTATAAAATACTATAATGCCAACTTCACAAAAATATATTTTTTCTTCAAACATCAGTAAATCCGTCATTGTCATTACTTGACTGTGTACTCGACCGCGAAGTTTCATTTTTTTCTCTGCCGGAGCTTTACAACGCCCCGCCGGCTAGGGGAAAATTGTTATCATAGCATACTAACAAACAACAAAATAAGCAACAACAACTTAATATTTATTAAACTAAAAACAAAACTAATATTTTTATTTATTGGTCAATTACACAATTTTTAAAAAATTATTATTGTTGACAGTATCCACTCACAGCTTTATTTTACATTACTATAGCAACTACTCACCGACACCGGTCCAAGCCGCCTTCCGCCTTGCGAACCAACTTATCTTCAATAATTATTAGTATTAAAAAGAAATGTTTTTGCATTAATTTGTCGATGTTTGAAGAAAAAACAGCATATTTTATTTGGAGGAAAAGTAAATTTTCATGGTTGCTCTCTTCCATTCGGCTGTTAAACTCGAGCGCGCCATAAAAAGTATTACTTTTCTTCATATAAAATAATATATCATTTAAAGGCTCATTTTCGTATCGGTCTCGACCTCCCCCACCATAGTGGGATCCGGCCTGCGATAATGAGATTCATAAAAGAAAAGAAGCTCTTGCAGAATACAAAAAAAGTCCTACGATGGATAATTTTTTACTATGTAAAAAAGTTGATGCCCAAACAAAAAAAAATCCGAAAAAAAAGGCTCGAGATAGCTGGGTTAAGTGGTGCTCTAACTTGAATAAAAATACTCCATCCTGTCTTTTGTGGTCACAAGCAAGAAGAATGCTAAGAAAAACAGATATTAAAAGACCTAGCAGTAATCAATGGTTTCATGACTTTTTTGATAAAGTTGCTCCTCCTGTAGCCCAATCTAAACAAAGTAATTACGTTGCTGAATTTTCTATTAATCATTTTCTTTGCAAGCCTTTTTCACACAGTGAACTTGAATGTGCTTTAAAAAATGCTGAAAACACCGCTCCCGGATACGATGACATACAATACTGTATGTTAACACATCTTCCCTTTAAAGCGAAAAGTTTCTTGCTTGAAATTTTTAATAGAATTTATCTTTATGGTGACAGTATAGAGGACCTTGGAAGAGTAATTTTAATACCCATACAAAAACCTGGAAAAAATCCTAACTGTGGGGACTCTTATAGACCGATCTCTTGCATACTTAAAACTTTGGAATGAGTTATTAAATTACGATTGGAATATTGGCTCAGTAATCATAATCTTCTCCAAGTAAGCAATTTGGTTTCAAAAAAGGTTTTGGAACCCTCGATGAAGTCTCATATATTGTAGTTGACATACAGAATTGTTTTTCTTGTAATGATTATATGACATCTCTGTTTCTCGATATAAAGGGTGCATATGATGCTGTGGACTTAAATGTTCTAAAACTTAAAATGGTTCAAGATTTTCAGATACCCCCGAATATCGCCAATTCAATAATTAAATTGTACAGTAAAAGGTGTGTTTTCGTCCGAAATGAATGTAATGAAAAAGTTGGTCCTAGATATGTTTTTTCAGGCTTACCCCAGGAATCAGTGCTAAGCCCCCTTTTGTTTAATATTTGTACAGCTGATATACCTAAGTTCACCGGTTTTAAAACAATATAGTAGCCAATAATTTTTGTATTTACACCCAAAATAAAAACTATGAAAATAGTATAGCAATGTTATCAGAAGCAGTAAGAAAACTCTTAAGTTGGACAAGGGCAAATGGTTTTGAGATTGCACCCGAAAAGTCAGTTTATTGTACTTTTACGCGGCATAATACTCAAATAATGGATAACATAACGTTACAAAATTTAGAAATACCAGCAAAAACAGAAAGTAGGGTAAGATGATTCGTTCTGCGCCCTCCGCCTCCGGAGGAGCTTTATATCTCGAAATCTTGACGTCATACATTAATTAGGAATCTTGGGCGAGGTTTATTTTAGAGTACTGCGCATGCGCTAAAAAAATGGCGGCTGTCAAATGTCAAATGTCAAACGTCATATGTCGCAAACCACGTGACTTAGGAAATTTAGCTTACGTGTATGAGATATATTTTAGAGTATTACGCAAGCGCTAAAAAAATGGCGTCTGTCACCTGTCAAATGCCACCTGTCAACTGTCATATTTCGCGAACCACGTGACTTGGAACCTGCTTACGTGTATGAGAGATATCTTAGGGTCTTACGCAAGCGTTAAAAAAAATGGCGTCTATCACCCGTCAAATGTCACCTGTCACCTGTCATATTTCGCGAACCACGTGACTTGGAAAAGTTAGGTTACGTGTATGAGATATATCTTAGGGTCTTACGCAAGCGCTTAAATAATGGCGCCTGTCAGCTGTCAAATGTCACCTGCCACCGGTCATATTTCGCGAACCACGAGACTTAGAACCTGCTTACGTGGATGAGACATAATTAAGGGCCCTACGCATGCGTTAAAATAATGGCGTCTGTCAAATGTCACTTGTCAAACGTCAAATGTCAAACCTAACATGTGGGGGCCCCCTACGCTTAAGCACCAGGCCTGGGGCGTAGGCTTGGGGCGTAGGCGTGGGGTGAAGAGTCTTATTATTATTATATTAATCTTACAATTTTTGAATAGTAAATAATAAAACACATTGTATATATTAAATTAATTTATTTAAACCACATATACAGGGTGAATCAAAAATAGGCTACATTTAATTTGCTACTAACATTACATAAAATTACAATACTACGTTCCACTAACTATACTTAACCTAAAATTACAAAGATGTATTTATATACCAAACCTATGAAATAGGATATTTAATTACAAACTCAACAGATATTTTAGTATGTGATTTAAGTTTATCTCCTAAAATCAAATTTTAACTCTTGCTGCAGTAAATCGCTTGGTACTTTATATTCTTTTTTGTTAATAAAAGTTTTTACAGGTGAGTCAATGTTAACATATTTAATTATTCCAATCTTAATAGGAAACATATAATAGTCAAATTTTAAACCATTTATAAATAGATATCTTGATGAACCCTTTTCGCAAGTCAACATTATATTCATGTAACCATACAAAGTCTTTTCAGGAATATCTTTCAAATCATTTTCTCTTTTAAGCTTTTTTGCTAGATGATAGGGATGTGTTAAATTACGTCCGAATTTGTCGAGAGTCATCGTGCTAATGATACTGCATCACTATGTCTAATCAGTTTATTCAATGATATCAGCTTCTCTTAACTCTTCAAGAATACTTATAATCTCGTTTTCATGAGAGTTATTACCAACTACCTTACTTGCCAATAACAATTTTAATCTATCCACAAGCTCTTTTTGGATCATCCCAGTAAAAGTAGTCAATTTTATTATTGGAAAATGTTTTGTAATCAGGTAAGAAACCAGACTGACATCGATTGGTAAGCCATAACCCTGAGGCTGTTGTGCACGTGTAATTCGTAATTGCTTGTCACGTTCTCTCTGCTTTCTTGCATTTTCCTCTTTATACGTTCAAGTAATGGTTTAATTGTTAGCATATATTTGACACCTCTTTTTTCCTACATGTTGTTCCTTTTCATTAAAATTTCTCTTGCTAGCATTTGTTAGCAAAATAATTTTTGCAAAGGTTCGCTCATCCAGTGCGGTCAATTTGTTTTTTAATGGATTGGTCTTAAAAAAAAGTTCATATAGTCCAGGAGTTCAGTAAATTTTTCTCCTTTAATATAAATATCCGGTCCGTTAAATTCGCCGAGAATCACCAAAAGTTAGATGATCGGTGGCTAAATCATGTTTTAAATATGTGCGATCGTACTCGTTTTCCGTATCAGTTATAAATCCTTTCACATATTCTCTCAGTAGCGGATCATACTGATCTAGATATTCCCTAAAGGATTCTTCCGTAATACTATCCATTTGAACAGGGTTATATTGAGGATCGACTCTGAACTCGTCGTCAAAGTAACTTTCTTCAGGGTTATGTTCATACATAGTCCTGTTTAAACCCAGCTTCCTCGCCATCGTTCATATCCTGAGCCATTGGTGAACTATCTTCTCGTGTCTCGACATTAATTGAATTATCGTTATATTCTTCCTCTTCTTGAGCAGCTAGCTTGTCATGTTTTTGAACAGGGTCAGTAAAATTAAGTGGAAATCGTGGTTTTTTATTACTGTCGAAGAAAATTGTTCACTTTGTCGTCTTTTTACAGACTTGGGTGTAAATGGTGTAGATTGGTTACCATACTGCATCGACTCGGATATTAGTTTTGCCAAAGGTCTATACGTATTCTCTAATGTAACAGCATTTTCATAACGGCCAGCTTTAAAAGAATCATATAGTCTTTTTACATTGCGCGAATGTTCGTCAAGAAGTTGAAGAATGTTTGGATCTGCTTGCAAACTCCGCTTCTTTTCTGGTCGCTGATCACTCGAGTTCTGATATTCTTTAAATTGCACCTCGGCTTGCTCACCCAATTCCCTCTTTAAATCCAAATATTTTTTACGAATACTATTGGAAGCTTCAATTATTCTACGTTTAACATCCTTATCAAGCTTGTTTAAATCCATGGCTACAGAACCCTTCTTTTAAATTATTAAGGTACAAGTGTTAATCATTTCTTCCCAGCAACAGTCCCTCTTCCCCTTATCCCCCAAATAACGGGACTGTATTTACAAAAACGGCACTGTATTTCCAAATAACGGCACCGTTTTTTAAATAACGGCACCGTTTTTCCAATAACGGCACTGTTTTTCAAATAACGGCACTGTTTTTCAAATAACGGCACTGTATTTCCAAATAACGGCACTGTATTTTCAAATAACAGCCCTGTTTTTTTAATAACGGCACTGTATTTCCAAATAACGGCACTGTATTTTCAAATAACAGCCCTGTTTTTTTAATAACGGCACTGTATTTCCAAATAACGGCGCTGTTTTTCTAATAATGAAACCGTTTTTCAAATAACTGTATTTTTATTAACCAAGGATCCCTTTTTTCTCAAGTAGCCTCCTAGATGCGTGTTATCGTAATGACTGGTTGATGTACAATGACTACAGAGTTAAGAGAAGCTGGTATTTATTAGTTAATACTCTTAACTTTAGATGCGTGTTATTGTAATGACTGGTTGATGAACAATAACTGCAGAGTATGGAGAGGTATGTATTTATAAGTTAATATTCTTATATAACAGTTAGTATTACTAAAGAGTTTGTACTGTGCAGACATGCAGAAGTTTAAAAAGAAATCAAACAAGAAGATTACTGCTCGAAGAGGCAAAGGTATTCCTTTATGACTGCCTTTCATAAAGCGAGGGATGCACTGTATGCTGAAAAACCAGAGGACCTCACATCAGCTGCTGAAGTAGCTTTAAAAGCATTTACTGGTGTGGAAAAAGTTCATCCTACAGGCATTGTGCCCCTCCCCAAAATCGGAGGTTTCCTACCATTTTTAATACCACTTTTTGCCGGTTTAAGCGCAATTGGCGCCCTTAGCGGAGGAACTGCGGGGATAATAAATGCAGTGAACAATGCTAGGAATGCTGCAGCCAAGTTGAAGGAGTCTCAGCGACATAACGAAACAATGGAATCCATAGCTCTTGGGAAAACTGGAAACGGTTTATATTTAGGGCCTTACAAGGGTGGTCTAGGTCTATATTTGAAGCCTTATAAATACATATAAATACAGAATATATCTTCAGTCTTAACTCTGCCATCATGCATACCTTTAGTTTGAGTGGTAACAGTTCAATTTTAAAAGCTAATTATACTCCCCCTCTTGATCTGAGAGATGAAACTAGCCAGTATGAACTTGGTCTGATTAGTTTAGAAACTTTTAATGCTATTCCCAATATTGATAAAACCAATAATAAATTTTATGTTGGTGATATTACTTTGGAAATCCCCACTGGATCGTACGAAATAACTGCAATAAATGATTATCTACAGCAAGCAATTCGTGACAAAATGAAAGCAACAAGAAATTTAATTGTACCCTAAGTCTAAAGGGCATGTAAATACGCTCAAGTGTGAGCTTGAATGTTCTCATACAGTTGACTTTACTAAGAAAAATTCTATTGGAAAGTTGTTAGGATTTCATAATATTTTGCTACAGCCCAATATTAAACATGTATCTCAAACCCCTGTAAATATTTTAAAAATTAATGTGATTAAAATCGAGTGTAATATTGTTACAGGGGCTTATCACAATAATAAGCTTGTTCATACAATACATGAATTTTCACCATCAGTACCGGCTGGTTTTAAAATAATAGAAATTCCTCGAAATGTGATTTATATGCCGGTATCTACAAGAGTTATAGACAACATTGTATTGAAACTGATCGATCAAGACGGGGAATTGGTTGACTTTAGAGGAGAATTTATTACTGTAAGAATGCATTTAAGAAAATCTATATAGGCAAACGTTTTGTGTCGGGTTTATCAGTATATTACAAACTTCTGCACAGAGCAGACGTAGTATGGTTATTAAATATAACTCCAAGAAAATTGCTGATTTTGAACAATTGTTAAAAACTAAAAAGAGCCTAACAGCAGAAAATAAAAAGTTTCTTGAATTTAGGTCTAATTGTAAAGAATTCTCAAATGAGTATTTTAAATGTGACGGACCTCTAAACTTTGATAACTCTATAACAAAAATTGAGAGACATAGCCATTTGCCGTACACTAACTCTTTAAAAATAATGACGAAATTCGAATACCGGTACAGCAAACCGATATATACACTCTACCTTGGGCGAGCCATTTTATCTAGAAGGAAGACTTTTAAAAGGAGTTGATGCATCAGTTTCACACAGCGAAACTTGTAAACAACTTTTTCGGTCACCTCTTTGAAGAAATTCGTCTTGAAATTGGTGGAAAGGTTATTGACTCGATTAGATATCCTGGAATAGCAGCAACCATGAAAGGATATATTTCTTACAATGCTAACGAATTAAATAAATATAAAAATGCTGGTTGGAGTATTGATGATGAATTTACTTGCGATAACGTTGACCCGACCACTGGAAGTTTTAATGTTTGTGTGCCGCTAAGAACCCTACTAGGATTTGCTGAAGACTTTCAAAAAATACTCATAAATGTTAAGCACGAATTGGTGTTAGTAAGAAGCCCTTCTGACATTAATGCTATTATTAATACGGCTGATGCAGAAAATGTAGTAGTTACTATTGATAAGATTGTTTGGAGGCTACCACATATTACAGTATCTGATGTTGAACGGATAGAGCTTTTAAAACTCACAGAACATCCATCAGTTCCAACTGGAAAACAACTTACCTGGAATATAAAGACTTCGGTGCAGGTGGAAAGACCCAGATGGATAATTTTAGGTTTTCAAACAGCCCGAAAGGATAAATTCAACAAAAAACAGTAGCTTATTTGATCATTGTAATGTATCAAATGTAAAGCTTATTTAAATTCGGAATTTATCCGTATGATAATTTAAATTTGGAGATTTCAAGAGGACTTAATAGCTACTCTTATGAAATGTATTCCGAATTTCAAGAGAGCTACTACGAGAAAGAAAACGAACCACTTTTTACTCCCAAAAACTTTAAAAAGTATGCGCCTCTAATTGTAATTGATTGTTCAAGACAGAATGAAATATTAAATTCTGGTATTATTGATGTAAGACTAGAGATTGAAACAAAAGAAAACTTTCCCGCTAACACCAGTGCCTACTGTTTAATTATTCATGATAAACTTGTTAGATATTCACCATTAATAGGATCTGTAAGAAAGATTTAATAAATATATTTTTCCTTATATAGAGATAATTGTAATTTTAGGTTAAGTATAGTTAGTAGAACGTAGTATTGTAATTTTATGTAATGTTAGTAGCAAATTAAATGTAGCCTATTTTTGATTCACCCTGTATATGTGGTTTAAATAAATTAATTTAATATATACAATGTGTTTTATTATTTACTATTCAAAAATTGTAAGATTAATATAATAATAAGACTCTTCACCCCACGCCTACGCCCCAAGCCTACGCCCCAGGCCTGATGCTTAAGCGTAGGGGGCCCCCACATGTTAGGTTTGACATTTGACGTTTGAGAAGTGACATTTGACAGACGCCATTATTTTAACGCATGCGTAGGACCCTTAGTTATGTCTCATCCACGTAAGCAGGTTCTAAGTCGCGTGGTTCGCGAAATATGACCGGTGGCAGGTGACATTTGACAGCTGACAGGCGCCATTATTTTAGCGCTTGCGTAAGACCCTAAGATATCTCTCATACACGTAACCTAACTTTTCCAAGTCACGTGGTTCGCGAAATATGACAGGTGACAGGTGACATTTGACGGGTGATAGACGCCATTTTTTTTAACGCTTGCGTAAGACCCTAAGATATCTCTCATACACGTAAGCAGGTTCCAAGTCACGTGGTTCGCGAAATATGACAGTTGACAGGTGGCATTTGACAGGTGACAGACGCCATTTTTTTAGCGCTTGCGTAATACTCTAAAATATATCTCATACACGTAAGCTAAATTTCCTAAGTCACGTGGTTCGCGACATATGACGTTTGACATTTGACATTTGACAGCCGCCATTTTTTTAGCGCATGCGCAGTACTCTAAAATAAACCTCGCCCAAGATTCCTAATTAATGTATGACGTCAAGATTTCGAGATATAAAGCTCCTCCGGAGGCAGAGGGCGCAGAATGAATCATCTTACCCTACTACAGAAGTTAAATACTTGGGCATAACCTTAGATAAAAAGTTAACCTGGAAACAACATATAGGTCAAATTGTTACTAGATGCGAAAAAGGTATAAATTTTCTACGCTCTGTTTCGAAAACTTGATGGGGTTATGATGTTTAAACAGCTTTAGATTTTTATAAATGCTATATCAGATCAGTTATTGATTACGCTAGTATACCCTTTTCAGCTCTGCTTCTAAAAACCCAAATTTTCAGACGGGAGATCGGGGGAAAAATAAAGCCCTCAGAATCTGCTTGGGAGCAATGCGGTCCTCACCATGGAGGCACTACTTGTTGAGGCTTTAGAACCCCCCTTATGCTAAAGGAGGGAAACTCTGAGTGCAAAATTTTTGTTTAAACAAAAGTTTTTTAATACAGAGTTAATAAGTAATATATCCAAACTAAATATGTACGATCTGACAAACAAATATTGGTATCATAAAATTTCACCTCTATTGTGCGAGGATTTAGAAATCACAATCAAATCTTAAATAATATTACACCCTTTTGGCATTTGATTATGAATATTTCAGTGCGCAAGAAATTAAAATAATATTTCCACCGTTTACTGATAACAAAACACTAAATATAAATATCCTAAAAGATCAGCTTATTCAGTTTGATAAATCTCTGGTTATATATACAGATGCTTCAAACAACAGAAGGTAATGGGGCAGAAATTTTTATGCCCTCAGCTAAACAGTCAATTTAAATTTCAAATAGAAAAAACATATAGTACCCTTTCCCTTGGAAGCCATAGAAATATTTCCGAAGCTCTTAATTTTATATTACAAAATGATAACCAATATCAACAATTTATTATTTTAACAGATTCGTCTTCTAAAGGCATTAGGTAACAAGAAATTTTGGGAAATATAAGATCAATCCAATACTATGGAACAAGAAATTAATACGTAAAATATATTACTTTAATAAACAAATTTCCTTTTTTGGGTTAAAGCTCACACCGGAATAACCGGAAATGAAATGGTAGATTCTTTAGCCAAGGACAGTGTTCTTAATGGGCTACCTACCAATTATACCTTAAGCCTTAGTGAGATGTACACTCTAAAACTAGTTATGAAAAAAAAAGTGGAATTTCAGAGGGAAAAGATTGTTGTAAAAATACCCCTACACGATACTCACTGCTTACGGATAGTATCCCAGCCAATTAATACAAGATTTAACAGTCTGAGAAAATAGTAACTACCATTGTAGCATGAAATTAGGACATGCTTGTTTTCCTGCACATTTATACAAAATCCACATATTACCTTCAGACAAATGTGATGAGTGTCAAGTTAAATGTGATCTGGACCATATATTTTTTGAATGTAAAAAATTCAGCTTTAACATTGATAACATGTTTAGAACCTTAATTACTGAATGTAAAGTGGAATGTCCTTTTAATGTATTGCACCTTTTATCTCCACAAAAGATAAAAGTATACAACGTACTTTTAACTTACTTAAAGAAAATTAATTTAAAATTAAAAAAGTTATTATTCCTTATCCCAAATTTTGTTTGGTTCAGCGGTCTAAACCATGTATGTCTATATTTCAAAAGTCGCCCTGACAGACCCCAGTGGCGTGAAGTCTGTATCCTTTATGGTGGCTATTCTCGGTCCTTGTCTTTATGTGTTAACAGCCTCCACTTACCTTTTATGTTTAAATTAAAAATTAAATTAGCCACTTTGGAAAAACATGATTGGATAGACATAAAACATTTTAATGATATTATATATAGTTCTTTTTCTTCTCTTTTTATAGTACCTATATATATTTTTATTTTGCTATTATATAAGTGTAAATAGTTAATAAACTAACACATTGTGACTGGCTAAATGGCAAAATAGCCTCAGGCCAAAAAAAATTAAAGGCTCAATTTATTACTTGACCGACTGTGAGTCATGACACCGGGCAAACTTAGCTATATCAGTGCAGAGCTGATAGAATAAATATAGCATACATTTTCATTGATATGGTTACGTTCGAGCGATGTCAGCGCCGACCGTTTGCCGAGTACTAAATCCACCCCTAAAGAACGTTTTACCCAACATACCAAAACTTTTAGTTGAAATGGCAGGGCAGAGTAGGCGAGAGGCTAATAAAACAGCTATCGTCTTGCCCCTTCAAACCAAATAAATTAAAAGTTGCCTTACAACCAGTTAAACTGGAAGTGCCCCTTCAAACCAAATAAATTAAAAGTTGCCCTACAAACCAGTTAAACTGGAAGTGAGGTATAAAATTTCACAGGCATTTGAAATAAAGAAATGTGGTAAGGGGGCAACACGTTGATTTATTTTCATTCTTCTTAGATATTCATAATTTATATCAGCTGAGACTAGTGTTGTAAATGGAATTATTTCCATGGAAATGAAAATATTGGAAATTTTCGCACGTGTCTCGGAAATATTGAAAATTTCGGAAATATCGAAAAAAATGCGTTTTAACCATCAAAACAAAGATTTTTACATATTTCTCATACTATTGTGCTGTACATATTTTACACTAAAAAAATCATTTCCGAAAAAGTACATATATTATTACGATTACGAATAATAAAATCTCGATCTCGGGGATTTACCGGTTATTGCTTGTTGGCTATTGCTTGCTTTAGAACAGTGGTTGCCAAACTTTTTTTTATCGCGCCCCCTTTTTGAAATTAAGGAGACTTCCCCCAACTATACAGAAACATTTTTTTACTTAAGAGGTATTTATTTACAAACATTACATTTGAACAATAATCTAACCTAATGCGAAGTATGGTGCTGCAAGGTCGAAAATTCTTGGTTTTATTTTAGAAAGTACGCAACGTAGGTCAGTAGCAACATCAAACCGGCTCCGTTTTTAGTTTTAATTCCCATTATAATAGAAAATCCTTTTTTACGTAAGTAGCTTGTCGAAAATGGTATGTAAAATTTCAAAGCCATTTTTATGATTAAAGGATGGATGAGAAGATATTTTATCCAAAATGTAGTAATCACCAAATTTTCAACGTCATTCTTCACCACTGAAACGTGTTTTCAGTCGATTGCTTGTTATTGCATTTCTTCTGGAAGGATGTTTATATCAAAATTAAAAGGATTTTAAGCAAATTTATGTTCATCATGTAAATTAGAAAAATATTGTTGGAATTCATCAAAAAGACTTTCTAGATGAGATATAATATAAGTTGTTATCGCTTCGTTTTTAGCAGGTTCGTCACTATTCTCCAATAATAAAGTCAATTTTAAAAAATGAAAAAAATTTTTTTTAAGTTTGAGGCAACGTGTCCATATATAAATTTTTTTTTATTTAAACTGTTTTTTTGGTTATTTTGAAAAAAAAATTTTTTAAATTTTTTCTGAGCCCCCGCCCCCATTAATATTGCTTTCCCCTCCCCAGGGGGGGGCCCCCCCGTTTAACCACTGCTTTAGAAGAATTTTTTTGCCCCCAGGACGGAATTAATGCTAATAAAATTAAGGTGTTGATGATATCGATTATTTTGGTTTGATCAAGTTGCACAACTTTAGCGTGGCGTGTAATTTATTTTTAGAAATTTCAGTTTTTTTGTTTTTTTAATATTAAATTTTTATTTAATTAATGGTTTTTTTTTTTTTAACATTTGAATGACAATTACTTGTATAAAAACCCCCATTTGAAATGAAAAAAATCAAAATTTGCTATTGGAAAAAGGGAAAAGTTACTGGCTAAAAAATCGGTAGGTTTGATTCATTAGTCTTTTTTCCTTTTCCTCAGTGGACTGTTTTATATTGTTGTTAATTTTATTTTAATTCTAAAATGTTTTCTTTGCCAATTGTTTTCCAAATAGCATTTGTACTTGATGCAAAACCCTCAGCTACCCCCCTTTGAATTAAAATTACCTTTATTATTATCTATGAAAACTTTCCTTAAATGTTATTTTTAAAATTTGTAGTGTTTATTTTTAATTCAATATTTTTAATTTTTAAAAAAGTTTCCTATATTTTTTCAAAAAATTTTCCAAATATATTTCCGGAAATTTTCCAAAATATATTTCAAATTTTCCATCACTAGCTGAGCCTCAACCAATTGTATAATTTATTAATTTAAGGGTACATTTTATAAATATTTTAAAATTGAATTGAAACTTATTTTATAATTTTTTTAGTTTTTCATGGTTTTTTTAATAATTTTTTTTTTGTTTTTAAATAGGAAAATGACAATTTGGTAACTATCCAAAAAAAAGAAAAATTTTTTTAAACAAATAAAAAAATTTGGGGGTTTAAATGAGACTTTTTTATAAAATTTTTTATTTTCTTTTTTTTTGGGGGAAAATTTTTAAAAATTTTTTCCCATAGTTTTAAATTTGCAACATAGGTAACATTATTTCACCCATAGGTATATCCAATCATAAAATTTTTTTTTTTAATGTTAACAGATGTCTGACTCCCCATGACTTGGAATAACCGTAGATTACTAAAATAAAAAACCCAACCAATTTTTTTTTGGTAATTTTTTAAAAAATAATTATTTAAAAAGGGTTTTTTTTTTTTTTTTTAAAAAAAAGTATTATTTATTTTTTAAAAATTTAAAATTTAAAAAAAAAATGGTTTAAAAACCCCAATTTTTTTCCCCCAAAAAAAAAAGAAAAAAACCCTTTAAAAAAAAACTTTTTTTAAAATTCCCCTTTTTTAATTTTTAAATTAAGGTTGATTTTTTTGGGAATTATAACCCCAAAAAATATATTTGATAAAGATAAAAAAATTTTAACAATTTTTTTATTCAAACCCTAAAAAATTTTGGTTACCTTGGGGAATGTCAAAAATTGGCAAAGGTCCAACTTAAAAATTTTAAAAGGCTTTTTAAAGGGTTGAAAATTTATATCTTTTTTTATATGTTTGGAGAACATTGTTAAAAATGCTTGAATTTTAATCTATACGTCTCGGTCGCAAATTTTGTCGAGCATTATGAAAATGAAAAAAATTAAAATTTTCAATTTAACTTTAAAAAAGGTTTAAAAATTAAATCAACCTTTGTTTTATTCCCCACTTCCAAAAAGGGCCCAATTTTTTAAAATTAAAAAACATTAATCGAAAATTTTTCTTTCGGGGGCTCAAAACATATTTTATTTCCCAGAAAATCAGCCCTTAATATTAAAAAAAATT
>JAHBCN010019066.1:0-16495 GCA_019359885.1 Listronotus oregonensis
TTGTGCTAATCATTGGCAAAAGGGTTTGCAGAAAACAAAAATGGCCCAATTATTATGCGAAAACGCCGGTGGAAAAATTTTCCATTAAAAAATTCCAAAAAAAAATAAAAATTTTTCAAAAATTTTTTTGTAGGGGAGGATTAAAGGAGTCGACATGGTTCAGATTATCCGAAAATATAAATCCTGCGTCCAACATACGGATCCCCTTTTTTTGTAGGTTAAGAAAAAGGCATTTGCATCGCAGCCCGTTGGACAATCTTTGGCACAGCCAAAAGAAGGGAAGTTTAAAGGTGTATGGAAGCCCAATACTGTAGAAAAAAATTGTCCAGGGTGGGGCAGGGAATGGGGGATTGGGGGTTGCGAATGAATAGTAGGCGGGGACTTCCATAATTCTTTTTCTATCTATAAAGTTGACATCGTCAAATTCAAGCATTCATTTTTTTTTTTATTTTTTCAAAAAATTGTTGGTTATTAAACATCAAATAGAATATTTAAAATTATTGTGTAATATTGATTTTATATCATCTGATATAGTATGGAAAGAATAGAGGGCGCTTTTTACAGCCTTCATTTAAATGGTAATATTTTTAGTTTTGTATTTTTAAAAAATTTACTAAATAAATAGAAACACGATTTTTAAAAAAATTTCAAACATTGTAATATTTTATGTACTTATCACCAATTTTTGATAAAAAAAGGGCAAGATAGTGTAAATGAGTTTAATCTTATCCAAAGACTGTGGTTGCTTTAAAAAAATGAAAATTTTATAACTTTTTTTAAATTTTTTAAAATAACAAAATTCATGAGAAGAATAACAGGGGTTAATAATGTTAGAAACCTTTGGTACCTATATCCATTGAACAAACCCGTTAAATATTATTTTCTACAGTATGTCGAGTTAAAAAGTTGATAATGTAATTTAAGAAAAAAAATCTAATTTCTTTTTAAACAAATACAAAAAAAGCAAAAGGAAAATTTTACATAAAATTGTACTTTCTTTTATTCAATTAGGGGACCTGTAAAAATTTAAAAATTTGCCTGGTCTGCCCAGTAATTAATAATTTTGATCCTTTAAAAGAATGTACTAAATTTTTAAATGTAAAAGCACCAAATGTAAACCTTATTTATTTTTAATAAACCACAGAAATACACAAAAATTGTGGAAATCATCCAAAAGATAGTTAAGAGTTACTTTTTTTCACTGCTATTTCCTATGAAATTTTTTTTTTCTATAATTCATAATTGATATATTATTATTTATTCGGTTACCTAACGTTACGTCTCATAAGAAGCACCTAATTTAAATATAAAAAATATTACCTAAAGTAAAAAAAGCCGGGTATGATACCCTTAGATTTGCAAGACAAAATCATACAACCTCTAGTCATTTTGTTACGATATTTAATAACAAACAATAAACACAAAATTATAGCACAATTTAATAAACACTAATCACTAAAATAAGAAGGTTTTTTTGAATCCAAAAACTTCTGCAACCACAAAAAATAATCACACAAAGCAAAACAATCGAAACTAATACGGCTCTCATAAAAGATAAGTGTTCCTAACACACACTGATTTATCAGTGGAAATAAACCCCATTAAAATTAGTGGAATTTCGTTATTGCGCAAAATCGGCGGGGCCAACTCTGACAGTTATTTTCATATGGGGGGACATTTTTTGATCGAATGGGGCCCTAGATTTTCCATACACCAAACTTTCCCTTTGGGCCAAAACTATACTCTTTTAAACTTGCCACAAACAGAATTATATACCGGGCACTGTTTCCGTCGGCGTCGTCCATCCACATCCCTGTTGGCAGATTCTGGATCCCCGATTCAAATGCTATAGTGGATAGCAACACGTATGAAGGTTATAAATACCTCTAAGGAGAACAAAAAAAAATGTTGCAAAAAATTTTGGGGGGGAACCTTCAATCTGCTACATTCCTGTACCTGCCCCGGCTGCAGCAGCTAATGCCGATTCCCCCAGGCATCAACCCCGCAAATTTTACGATTCAGAATATGTCTAAGGTGGCCCCTGGTGAAAATTTTACTTTTAATATTTATTTTAATTAATTTTAAAATATAAATTGTATTTATAACAATAAAATTAAAAAAAAAAATTACAAAAAAGTGTCTAAAAAAATGGTTTTTAAAATTTTTTATTTTTTTTTTAAAAAAAAAAAAAAAAAATTTTTTTTTTAAAAAAAAAAAAAAAAAAAAAAAAATTTTTAAAAAAAAAAAATTTTTTTTTTTTAAACCCCACCTTTAAACTCATTATATAACGCAAATATGCAAAAATGAGTTACATAATAATCACATTTCTTGCCGGTCGTGGATAAAATGAATTATACCATTTTTTATATTTATAATCAAGCCCAGAATTATTCTAATAAATGTATGCTATAATTATTATAACACTACTTACGTTTCCGATATGAGGGCTCTGAATTTACAAAAAACCTCCCCCAAAGGCCAAGGATACTGGTGCCAGTACATCGCCACGTCATTTGGTAATCCTGAAATGAAATGAAGATTAACAATAAAATAAATTGTGAGCTTTATTCGCGAGGAAATTGCGGAGCGTGTGCTCATCTTACATGGGGCCGTGGACAGAACAGGCTTAAGGGAGTTTATTCGTCAAATAAATCAATTATATAAACTAAAAACATTTTGTTTACACTTTTATTAGCTGAGGTTGTGTATATTATTTAGAAAAATGTAATAAAAATTAAAAAAATTATTGACAATAAAAAGGTACTATCTTTATATGCACGGGATTGCCCGCAATAAGGGCTCAATATTTTTGAAAACAAGGTGTTTTAAAATGAACAGCCACATTTTAAAAGGTGATTTCTCTTTAAAAAATATTTAAAAAAAGTTTTTATAAATAATATGGTCAAAAATAAAGAGTTTCTAAGATAAAGGGTGTAAAAATTAAAAAAAAATGTGTTTTTCGTAGTTATATATAATTTAATTAGGCCTAATTTAGGCCTAATTAAATTATAATTATTAAGCTTAGTGGCGTCTCAGAGGACACCTTATCGCAAATAATTGTGAAAAAATGCATGCCACTCACTTTTTGTGCAATTTTTAAATATTTTTATTTTAAATTAGGCAACTAAAAATACATTTTTTTTGTCTCTTGACACTTTTCTCATCTTGCTGAGTTTTCAAGAAAAAAATTTAAACCATTGCATGCCTCTAAACCTAACCTAAAGTCCAAAATTTCTGTCAGTGACTCATTTAAAACCGACCACCCAACCGACGAAGCGGCTGAATAAAAATCTAACACTAGTAAATGATTTTTAAGCCTATGATATACTTTTCCGCTCAAATAACAGTGAACCGGCCAAAAGTTTCATCGCCACGTTGTCATAATTCGCAAGAATAAATCACCAGCCAGCGATCGCACTTAAAATAGCACGCCAATATGTATTGAAATCATTGTTATCGGGAAGACAATAAAAGTGGCAACACAATTCCTTAGTTTACAACTT
The DNA here is from genome assembly GCA_019359885.1 of Listronotus oregonensis. Taxonomy (NCBI): domain Eukaryota; kingdom Metazoa; phylum Arthropoda; class Insecta; order Coleoptera; family Curculionidae; genus Listronotus; species Listronotus oregonensis. Next base: position 3,504 of record JAHBCN010019066.1, read on the forward strand.
GGAAGAGACTTGAAAATAAGCGTATCGACAGAGTTTTCGTGCTGTTCGATGATTTTATTTAATTATTATTGATTATGGACAGATTTTGTAAGTTTAAATTTTAATTGCTATAAAGGGTATTTTCTAAATATTATAAATTTCTAATAATTGTAGTATATAGATATTGTTTTGTGCCAATTTTATAATAGTTTATCTTATTTAGTGTATATAATTGTATATAAAGATTTAGTGTTAAGTGCTTTTAATTCTGTAAACTATGAATATTAACCAACCTTTAACTAGTTATCCGCCTATAAAAAAAAACTCAGTTAGCGTTAAAAGAAGGAATATTGGTTAAAAATGTTTACCATGGGATTCGGGAACGAAATCCAGAATTAACCACTTTGGATGCTGCAGAGATATGTGCAACTTTAACAAAAATTAATTCGCGTACGGTATTCAGAGTTTTAAAAGGCAAAAAAATTAATATTAGTAATTTTGCAGATACTGGAAAATGCGATTTTTTCGCTATTTTTTTGCACACTTTTTACTTTTCGATTGTTAAACATGAATAAGAGGCTGTTTTTTTGGCTGCCTCTTATAGTATTTAAAAAATAATAATAATTGTTTAATTCCATTTTACGACATATTCCTTTAAATTCTGTAATTTGCACGAAAACATATTTAAAAAACTCATACTATGTTAATATTAAAAAAAACAACACTTTAGAAGTAAGGAAAAAACCTTAATTTTCAATAAAAAGTAGGTAAAACGTTTACGTCCGAATTCAACTCGAAATTCTAAAAATGTTGACCTGTTACCAGGTTGTAATAGTTTTCTTTATTACATTTTTATAAGGTATGCGAACCTTGCTTGGCTCGACCCACAATGTTTGATCAAAAATATTCTCGATATGGAAATCCTAAATATGGAACACGAAAGACCCGAAATAGTTATTGGATTCTACAAGCTGATGATCTCAGAGCTTTCGTGTTCCTTATATAGTGGATATTTTTGATGAAGCAATGCGTGTGAATATCGTATTTAATATTGAGATTGCAAGATCGGTGGTGAATTGGCAAGTCGGTGTAACTGGATTGTCTATCGTTCTCTTTTATCTTTTTTAATTTATGTTAAGACTAAAATTTTATTATTTTTTTCATGTAGCAAAATAAAATCAGAGAAGGTAAAATTAAAGTAAAAAATGTTTTTTTTTTTGGAAAAACGTTGAAAAATCGCCAAAAAAACTCAAATTTGTTTCTATTACCTCAAAATAGGAGGTGTCAAAATTAAGCAAAAAAATTACATTTTTCATTAATCCGAATAATACCAAAATAATATAGGCTTGTTACTAATTAAAGGGTTGATGAAAATGTGAGAAAATAACTTTTTGTTTAAAAAAATATTTTCATGTTTTGACGAAATTTTATCATTTATTTTCTAAAATGCAACGCCACTGGAATTGATTCCCCTGACCCCACACAACCCGGGGCACTCTAAAAGCGAGCGATGCGTCATTAAGAAATTTTGGACTTGAAGTTATAATAACTAACTCTAGTTGCAAATTAAAATTTATTTTTGAAAGTATTTTTTTGATTGAGTACAAAGACTTGCAATGAATTATTTTTCTTTTTCGAAAGCAAAGCAATATAGCAAAAAATATTAGGAAATAAATAAGTTGCTTAAACTAAAAAAAATATAAAAAATTCCAAAAAGGCCAGTAGCGTACATTTTTCTGACAATTATTTTCAATAAGGTGTCCCCTGAGACGGCACTGGACTTAATTTTAATTTAGTTACACTTAAATTGGGCCCTTATTACGAGAAATAAAACTAACAAATTTCAGACTACAGAATATTTAAAATAATTACAAAAAACTTTTTTTTTAATTCCTTCTCTTTTTCTAAGAAAGTATGTATTTTCGGACCCATATTAAAAAAAAAATATTTTAAATGTTTTTTTTATGGGTAATCACCTCCTAAAATTTGCCCCTGCTCCCTGTATATAGGGTTTACTACATTCCTAAATACATATCATTATAAGACTGGCAGTGGCACGCCACTAGCTTTTTTTAAAAAAAAAAAAAAATAAAAAGAAATTGTATTTATTTATAAGCAGATTTGATCTCTTGATTTTTTTTAGTCTGATGCACAGTTATGACCTAGAAAAATTATATCTAGATATTTCTCTACATGGTGATATTGTTTACCGATATTGTTATGATCATGCGGAGAAACGAATTGAAAAAAAAAATAAGTAATCACTTTGCTTAGAAATAATTGGGAATTTCAAAAATTATTTTTATTTTAAGAGAAATCAGTAGCGTACCATCAATGTCTGCCAAAATATTCAGGTCAAATTCCGTACGAACGCCACTGGTGAAAATGATTATTAGTGGTATTAATGATAGGGTAATTATGGGAGAGATGGACCACCGCCTGAGATGGACCAGTTGTGTATTTCCTAAACAATATGGTAGAGAGCGCCAAATAGGTTACTGTCGCGTTTATTTAAGTTTGCCAGTGGTTGCGTTACTATCGTTGTGTGCGTACGTGACTTTCTGGATAAGTCATTTTTAAATACGTTTTTACAGGTGGTAAAAACTTTTCTCGACCAGTTTTAACAAAGCGATTTTAACAAAATGTAAGTATGAACATTATGCCATATTCTGATAAAATTATGTTAATAGTTTTTATTTCGCTAAAATAATCTAATTACGGTAAGAATTATGCTTTGAGTTATCGCTTTGAAGTGGTCCATCTGTCCCGTATAATCGGTATTGATGGACCATTTCAAATAAGTAATTGGACCCTTTAAATTGTTCTTTTTTTTATTAGAATGCCAACAAAATATAAACGAAAATTGCGCACGGAAAAAGGGAATTAGACCCAGGAGTAGCTTAAAAATGCTATAGATGCGGTAAATAATAAAACAATGGGTGTTAACGCGTCGGCAAGGCAATCACGTTCAACCTTCAAAAATAATATCCGGCTTTTACCTCTTCTCGTAACATCACAAATGGAGAACTTAGTACCATACTGTCCAACAATAATCGATGATAGCATTACTCCAGGAAAAATGTTAGATTTAATATCTTCGATTCCGAAAAATGAACAAAGTGTAGATACCTTACATCGCCTCAGCATATAGAACAGAGAAAAACAAAAACTCGCAGCTCAAAGAAAATCAAACAATACAAGAAAAAATCAGAAAAAAACGTTAAGCCAAAAAAATGATAGTAAGTAGCTCTTCAGAGTCAGAAAAAATATCTCGCAAAGATGACAGTGACACTGGAAAGAAAATGAATGTGCTGGATGTGGAGAGAAATATGAAGATACAAAAAAGACTGATGACTGGGTGCAATGTGTTGTATGTGCACACTGGCTGCATGAATCATGTCTGATATTCGATGATATGTGCCATGGATGTGGCAAAAAAATTGCTTCTACAACTTTCCTATAGAACATTAAGTTGAGATTTAACTGAAGTATTATAAGTATAATAACATGATTATTTTGTTACTTTTTTATGAGTTTTATAAGTTATGTTTAACTACCCCTTTATGGTTCACCTATCCCGTATGGATGGTTCAACTATCCCATCCAGTCAGGGTGAGTTGAACCATAATCAGTTTTTCGTTTATGTATTTTCTGAAAAATATGATTTGTTTTTAGAACTCTTACGTTGTGGTGGTTATAGTTTGAATAAAAACATACGATTTTCTATTGTGCAATTATTACATTGTTATTTTGATAAAAGTTACAACCAAAAGAAAAAAGGCAGTCCATCTCTCCCGTAATTACCCTATTAATATAAAATGATTTATTTTTGAAAATTTTACAGGGTAGTATCTCAAAAGTTAAGACGTTTAGGACATGCGTTCATATAAAGTTTTTTTCAGTTTTAATTAAAAAATCGCCCGCTTAAATTTATCATTCAATTAGAAAACACCTGTATATCTTAAGGTGTGTTTAGACCTGAGCACGCCGCATTACCGCAATCTCAGTGAAACGGTTATCGCGCACGCTCACGCTGTGTTTTCTATGCTCAAAAAATTAATTGGTTCGCGAACGTCCCTTTGAACGGGGTTGGGATTTACTATCTACGAACGCCGTACTTCAACGGGCGAATTATTTTAATTTGAAAATGGGTGGATAACACCGGTTTTGTTCTATTCAGAATTCGAAAAACTTTTTATATTATGGGATGTGAGGAACCAAGAATATTCCTAAAACAAAAAAAAAGATGCGGCAAGCCGGAGTAATTTAAATATTCAAATTTAGATAGTGCAGAACACAAAAAAAGATAAAAATCTTATGGGATCGTTTCGCCGTGAAAAAAGTAAAATTGGGCCAAAGAAACTGGAAAAGGTATTACATGCATATGTATTCGGGCGTTGCTATGCCGGGCGATACAAAAAAATCACCTGTAAATTTTCAAGTAGTAAAATATTGGCTCTCCTAATTATTTTGACAAAAATGTTTTAGATATTTTGGGAGCGAAAAGTTGTACCCAATGTGAAAGCTTGGGCTCTTTTCCCAACAGTTTACAATTATCTCTAAAATTGTTTCCATATATTAGTAACTTATCATGCACCCCAGATGTAATTAATAATATAAAACCAGACACATTCAACAGTGACCGTCAAATCATAAATTCATAATGTCGCTGAAAAATGGAAATTTTTTGCTCGTGTTTTTATTATGTGCGAATGCAGGTGCATAGAAAGTTACAATAAAGTATTTTGTCTGTTGTCACGTTTACGAGCTTCTTTCTTTATTATCAAATTATACATTAAAATAAGACCCCCATCGTCGTCTTCCATTATAAACGCACTCCTGCGAACAACTGGATCAACTTGTGCGTCGAAAATACATAAACCTATTTAAACGCTTTTCCAAACGCAAACAATCGTGCATGGATGCTCACCGTTTAGGTCTAAACCCACCTTTAAATCTCAAATTTCTCAACTATTTTCGGGGGTAATGCCACGAGTGCTTAAAATTTACCGATAATTTTCATGAAAGCTTGCTATTTATAATTCCACGAGTTCGAAGAACGGGTGGAATTTGTATATAACAAGCTTGAATGAAAATTTAGGGGTATTTAGGAAAAATATTTCCAGAATAAAGAAATATGGGAGTATTATACTAAAAAAATATTTTTTTGTCATACAATTTTCAATTTCATGCAACATACTGAAAAACTATAACTGAAATTGTTTTTTTAATTACTTTATCTATTTCTTCATTGTGTACATGACCAAATCGACTCATTTTGGATGATTTTGACGTTTCTAATTGACTATACAAACAAACAGGTTCGATTGTTCTGTGTTGGTAAGTAAGTGGAAATACCACGTCTAGGCAACGGGAAATGTCCGCAAGATTTTTTTTGATTTTTAACGTGTCTTATGGGAAAATTTATACATTAGTGAAATATTCTTTAGTATTCTACGTAAAGAAACACTTTTTTACATTTTTGTTTAAATATGAGAAAAAAACTAATTTGACCCTGCACAACTAACGCTTTGGGTATGATAAAGTAAAAAAAATCTAATGAAAATATACACCAATTATAAAAGTTTCTTATTTTAACGTTTCTGACATCGATTCCGTTACTGCTTTAAAAGCGGGAATAAAATTTTTTAGAACTTTTTCTCAATGCAATGGATAAAGTTTCTGACGACAGCAACCAATTAAAATTAATTTGCTTTAAATCCTAAAGTCCGTCTTAGCTGTAAGCAGTTAAAAAGTAGAACATTTTTTTTCATAAGAAATTTGCACTCGGGACTCATAATTATTTAAATTAAAGAACGATTAGTGGGGTGACGTGACGGTCCGAGAGTCGCGCACAAAGGAATATGTCATCAGCAGACTTCGTAATTAATTTAGTAATTTCTTATAAGGTAGGTAGGTGTTTATTGATTAACGAAAAATCATAAATGTTGATTAGCGAAAATAAAAAATGGGAAAGGGAAAACAACATCTGATTGAAAAGCAACGCTTAGACACAGAGTACGCGGATTAAAAACTTAAATTTATTTAAGTAGAAAAGCTGGCCCAATGTGCCTACAGAAAGATACTGGGTTGATAAAAGTAGCCCCGCCACCCATTATTTTTATTGTTCTGAATATAAACCGATTTATTTTATTTTTATACTGATTTATATAGGATGAAATATTTATATAAAAGCACCTACTTGTGGTAGTTTAAGTTAGTTCGTATTTTTCGTTTGTACCGTTGGCAAGTGGTAATTGGAATTTATGTAATTACCCGTATTTTAAAGTCGGTTCAAATTAAAGAATTTGAGATAAAAGTATAAAGTATAAAAACGTAAAATGGACTATCCTAAGAATTAGGTAAAGTGGTCTACTGTGTACGAATTTTTTTTAATAAAAAATATTTGTGCATCTTTTAATTTTTTTCAAATTCCCAAAGAAAAGACAAAGGTAAAAAGTGTACATACGATTGGATTAGCTTTTTAAGTAAGTAGAAAAAATGGACAATTTCTGGGGTATTTTGATCAAAAAAATTATGGATTTATCGAGATTTTTTTAATTCGGGTTTGTCAAATTGCGACCCAAATCATCAGGTAGCTAAAAATAATATCCCAATCATCATAATCATCATCACTCAGCCTGGTCTCGTACACTGCCGGACACGGACGTAGCTATAGCTTTGACAAGGGAGGGGTCCCCAAAGAGGAAAGTGATCTCTATAGAGAAAAAGCAAGTTGCCAAGGCTATTAAGATACTCAAGTAGTGATGGTTGATGGGGTGTCTTCGCGAAGGGTTGTTGATATTGGGTTCGTTTTGGGACCGTCCTTTTTTTGATTTATATTAATGATCTCCTCTTAATAAAGAAGGTATGTCTTTTTGCTGATGACACTACCCTATCCATACAGGAAATGACATTGATTTTGTCGGGAGGCTGTGAGGGTGCCTCAGGGCAAAGGGTGGTTTAACGCTAATAAAATAAAAACTAAATGAAGATACGACACAAAAAATTGTACTTCTTTAGGGATCGTAGTTGTAATAACCCAACAGATGTTAAATTCCTTGGAGTTTATCTGGATTCCACGCTTTGGAATGTATATACCGAGAGGATGTCTAGAAGGCTGCGGGCTGGTCCGTCCTACAGCATAGTGGCGTCTATCTTCCGACTGCAAAGGAGAGCTGTGAGGGTAATTTCGGGATCGGGGGCTGCTGGGCCTGCTTAAAAGAACTTAATTCTAATCTTTCCTTTATCTATATTTTAGAAAAGTTTAACATATTATATTAAAAAACTATTTATATCCCATAATAACACACACAACATATAAAACCAAATGGATAATTTAGTACTGCCATACTGTCTTAGGTAAGAGTCAAAGGGGCCAAATTTGCGCAGCGAAACTGTTAATAGGTCCCATTGGAAATGAAAAATTGCCAGTAAAAAATTCAAGGAAAAAAATAAATTAGTGCTATGTCAATGCGCATTTTATAGTGTTCAAGAATTTTAAAGTGTAATAGTATATTTGTCTTGTAATTAAATTTAGCTGTGATGATAAATGTTTCTATAAGCGTAATTAGCCATGATTTTAAAATGTATTGTTTAAATTTTATTTTAGAGACTGTAAATAACTAGACTAGGTGTCACCTTATGACCTGTGCAAATACAAATTGTATATTGGCATTAATAAATTATCTTTTCTTATCAATCTTAATCCATTCCTAGATGCTGATGGGATTCTTCGTGGCGGGAGAAGGCTGCAGAAATCGCATCTGTCATTAAACTCCAAACACCCTGCGATTTTGCATTTTCATAGTCACCTTAGCAAATTGGTTATTAATGATGATCATTGGAAAACCCTACACGGCGGAAACCAGCTAACATTAGCATACATTCGGCAAATGTACTGGATCGTCAATGGGAAAAGAACAGTCAAAACTAAGTTGGAAAATGCATAAAGTGTATTCGATTCAGCCCAGACAGGAGCAATTAATGGGACAAATTCCGACAGCACGAGTTACACCATCACAACCATTTTCCACTCTGGAGTTGACTACGCTGGACCATTACAGATTGAGACAGAGATGAGAAATCATCGAGACAGTCAAAAATGTATAAGCGTAAAAGTAGTTCGAGAAGTCCTAAACATAAAAGAAGGAGGTCAAGAACACCAAGTGATCGCAGTCCTAATGGGAGTTCGTAGACAAAATATCACGGCAAAGTATCGGCAGAAAAAACAATACATTTAAAATATTTAGTTGCTCAGTGGTTGGCAAAACCAGTTTGACATAAAATGTCACTAGATTTCTCCAAAATTGCTCCAATAAATTAGGACAAACTTTAGCTACAATTTATTGGCTAATAAATTGAAAAATAACATGCCTTGTAAAGCCGGCATAAGATTGTCTTTTGACAAAAGTTCATTGGGCTTTGGTCTCCCTTTCTTAGAAAAAAAAACTCAAAAGAGATACCTGATTCGTTTGTTTTGTACTTTTTAAAAGCGACAGTTCTTTCTGTATTATAACAATTGCGCAACGCGAAGAGACAAAATAGACTAGACTAGCTTGGTTTTCTGAGCGCCGCAAAAGCGAGGGAGGTGGCTGCAGTGCCCATTCCCCCGCTCCCCGTACTGCGGCGGACTAAGCAACTATCGTTTTCTACAATCGGCGCGGTGCATGTCATTTTTTTCTGTTGAACAAGTAAGATGGATATGAATGGGGGGGTCGGACCCCTAAACCCCTTATAACGTCCGTGCTGCCGGACATAGGCCTCCCGCAATCCTTACCGGTCCTGTGCGACATTTATCCAATTTGTCCGAATTCTCCTGATGTCGTCGGACCATCTCGTGGGTGGACATAACCTACTGCGATGTGCTTCCTGACGAGGCCTCCATTCCAAAATCTTTTTCGTCCATTGTCCATCCGCAAACGTGACCCGCACAATTTAATTTCAAATTTGTTATCCTCACTATCACATCAGTAACATCTGTCATTTGCCGTAGTCGGTTATTAGAGATTATGTTTCTGATAGAAAGGCCCATCATTGATCTTTCCATTCGTCTTTGTGCAATGCGTATTTTATTTACAGACTGTTTTGTGAGGGTAAGAGTTTCTGCTCCGTTAGTAAGTACTGGCAATACCTATTGATTAAAAACCCTTCTCTTTACGCATATAGGGATATTTGACGTGAAGATATGTCTTAATTTGCCAAAAGCCCCACTGTTTTCGACGTATTATGTAGCCGTTTATGTTTATACCCATATCTCCGAAATCAATTCTTTTAAACATATATTTTAAAAGTGCCGTAAATAAATTTGGCGATAGGGCATCTCCCTGGGCACTTCTCGTTCAATGCGAAAGTCTTGCGTATTTTCGTGTATTTTTGCAGGTGCTGTTGCCTTTCCATATACAGTATGTCCACGGAAAAGGTGTTGAAGAGAAAAAACTTTTTTATTTTTGATTTTATCGAAAAAAGCTACTCTTGATAAAAAATTTTGCTACTTCTAAAAGTAAGATTGGGATAGAAACATTTAACATATTATTTTATACGCGGTGTTCAGAAAATTGAAAAAACTTAAAATGGTACAAGAGTAAAGTGCATTTATTTGAGAAGATATGGAAATAAGTTACTAGGAAAAGATGACTCCGGCTTTAGGCTTTAGACCTTCGTGGACTGTCCCAAGATAAAAAAAGAGTCCTTTATATGATTTTTTTACACATTTGTTAAATAATAAAGAGCTCTTTGTTAATACTCATATTATTAAAAATATATAAATATATAATAAATGTAAGTAAGCCGGTCCTGCTTTTCATTCACTTTTTGAATAAGATGGGTAAAAAGGTTACGTGTACGTTGAGGACATAATTTAGGAAACAAAGTGTTTTAAGATTAAGTTGTTTATTTTGCAACAAGACTATAATTCTTACTATAGTTGACACTAATGAAAAAGTGTCTTGCTAAACAACGTTGATTTATATGGTAACATGGTAACTCTTATAAATAAAATAGGTAAAAGCATTAATTTTTCATAAATTTTTGCTCTATTTTTCTTTTTAGAGCTCAAAGATTAATTATTGCTATTATCTCTTTGATTAGCCAAAAACAAGCTATTTAGAAAATACTGCCAAGTGAAAGCTTGCGGATCGATAACTTCTAAATTTACGTTCCTAAAAAATAAAGGGCTTGGAGCTTTTTTACTAGAAAATACATTCAAAACACGTATAACAAAAATTATGTTTATGTATCGAACGAAAATGATTTTATTTATTTTTTTGCGTGCATAAGTTTAAAAATATAATATAATTGTTTACTCTGCAGTATAAAGGTTATAAAAAAAATAGTGAAAAAGTATGAAATTAATAGTGTAAGACCCAACAGGGTAACTCTTCTATGGGTACCAGGACATTCGGGAATAGAAGGCAACGAAAAAGCGGATCATCTAGCGAGACAGGGATCATCCACACCATACTTTGAACCAGAACCTGCCTTGAAGTAACCAAAACTACAGCACGAGGGCAAAGCAAGTAATGGATTCGAAACAAACTCGAAGAATACTGGGGAAGCATCAGTAGAATAAGATATGAAAAATGCATCATAAGGGTTCCCTCTAAAACAGGGGTCTCCAAACTACGGCCCGAGGGCCACATCCGGCCCGCGGACAGATTTTGTCCGGCCCACGGAGAGCTAGCATACTTGAAAACTCCTTTTAGAGAACAAATAATTTTTATAGCAAATTAAATTTAGTTTACTGAAGTATTCTAATTTTATGTTGAATAATTATTAATATGACATCTACATTGATATGGTCATGGGCTAACTCCGCTAACTCATAACATTCTTGTAGGCTTATTGTTATTGTTTTTGTGATAAGTTGGATAAACACAGAATTGTAATGAGTAAAGACATGTATAATATGCAGAAAATTTAACTTCAGTATATAATAACTAACAAATTATTGAAATGAATCCAACTAACATTTTATACATTTTAAATAATCACATACTTATAAGAAACATAATGACATATGAAATACTAATGAGATTTATGTAATTGAGATTTTCCACTGACAATAGTTTGTAGTTGTGGACTAATTTTACTTGTACCAATTATTAAAAGAATTTAAGATGCTCATCAGTTAATTTCGATCTGTAAACATTTTTTGTGTACTTCATTTTGGAGAAGGTTTTCACACAAATAAGTAGTACCAAAAACAGAAAAAAAGACACGAGCAAATTTATGCAAATTATCAAATTGTGTCAGTGGAAGACTCTTATAAAATTCCAACAAAGATGAGTTTTGATATTTTTTCTTAATTATATCACTGCAGTGTAGATCAATCATTTCCATTTGAAGTTCCGGGGCTAGGGTTTCAATGTCAATATCAAAAGGATTCTGAAAAATCTTAATTTGATTCGCAATGGCATCAAAGTCCGAGAAACGAGTATCAAAATTTATCTTCAAAGCACTAAAAGTTTCGATTGCAAAATCGATAGGAAACTCAGTCTCAGTAGTGTGGCTGAATATTTCACATGTTTTAAAATGTGAAAAACATTTACTTCGTAGTTGTGATTGATACAGTCTCAATTTCTTCCGGAATGATTTGATATTAGTGTATAAATCAGGAAGATGCTGGTTTTCTCCTTGCAATCCCAAATTCAGTTCGCTCACATGTTTTATCAAATCAGCATAGAATGCTAACTTCCACAGCCATGCGTTGTTTTGTAATCAATCAGTTTCTCCAATCTCTTCAATAAATTGTCGGAATTGTCGGTGATTCAGCCCAAAAGATCTGATAAAATTAACAGTTGATATGACTGGTTTCAGAACGTCAGACATATCCAAACATTTTCCGCACAAAGACTGTTGATGAATGATACAATGTAAGACTAATGGTTTTGAACCACCGTCATTTTCTACAGCCTTTGACACAAGAGCGACCACTCCTTTATCTTTCCCACTCATGTTTTTGCCTCCATCAGTTGTAATACATTTCAAGTTTTTCCATCGAAGGTTCTTTTGATTAATGGCCATTTCAACTCCTTTAAAAATATCTGTACCAGTAGTTGTGCCATGAATACTATACATATCAAGAAGTTCTTCGTGCACTTCATAGCTTTTATCTACTCCTCGAATATAAATCAACACCTGAGCAGGGATCTCACACATCCGTTGACTCATCCAAGGCCAAAGAAAACCACTCAAAATGTCCATTTTTGTCGAACAGTTGAGAGGATATATTTTCAGCGATGTTTTCTACCCTTCGAGCCACAGTGTTTGCTGACATACTGACAGTTTTTAATAAATTTACCTTTTCAGGGCACATTTCTTCGGTTACTGCAATTATGCATTCTTTGATCATTTCTCCATCGGTGAATGGTTTTCCACGTTTTGCAATTTCAAGAGCCACACGAAAGCTGGCACGAGTTTTCAGCCTCTTGTTCAGTTTTGTGTTTTGTAAATGAAGATTGCTGCGATTTCAATCCGCGCTGCATAGCTTCGAATTTTTCTGTCCGAAACTTCCTGTATATTTTGAGTAATTTTGAAAATGTTTGTTTCATAATGACGTTTAATGTTATATTCTTTGAGAACGGCTATGCTTTCATTGCAAATCAAATATAGCGCCTTGTTTCTGGACTCAATTACGAAATACTGAATGTTCCACTGATCTTTGAATTTTCTGCATTCACTATCAATTTTTCGCTTCTTTTCCATACTACTAATTCACACACAAAAGCAACAATTCAAATCAAAATACTGTTATAAAGATGTCTTAAACTTAAACACGCACAAACACGTTTTAAGGAGGTATGCAATATTTTATTTAACAACAGTGTCATAGGAACTGACTTTGGGTTTCGCCACTAGCCTTCTTATATATTCCAATTACTGCCATCTAGAAGTGAGTGGAAGACACCAGAACTTTCTCGAACCAACGAGATTATTCTGTAAGTGCTATTAGCGCCATCTGTTAGCGATAGAAGGTACTACCTATTTCCGCTTGTTCACCAGATGTCGGTTTG
>JAHBCN010019067.1:0-16284 GCA_019359885.1 Listronotus oregonensis
ACGTTTGTAAATCCAATCGAGAAATTATTTGGTCTCTTTTTAAGAGTTAAAATTTTTTTTCAGAGCTGGCTGCCTCCACAGCATCTTTGAAATCTCTGAAATCACATATACTCCCTTTTGTGTTTCATAACAAGTTCCATCTGGTAATGGAAACTGTAAATTGGCGCAAATCTACTCACTGTTTTTTTGGGAAAAAAGCATGACGTAATCTGACATTTTACTGCTTTTTTGTTAAAACACGGGGATACTGCATTTTTAAGGGGATTGATCTGTTACTGTTTTTTTTAAAGTATTTGATGACGCTCTATTGCCTCATTGAGATACTACTTTTTTTTTTTATTTTAATATATATTATATATATATATATATATATATATATATATATATATTATATATATATATATATATATATATATATATATATATATATATATATATATATATATTTTTTTGATATATGGATTACTGGGAATATAAAATATTACCTAAAGAATCTGATTCAATAAAAATATCAAAATCGTCAAAAATTGACTTTACTGTTTTTTTTTCGATATGACGACAGTATGGACAGATGGATGTCATGTCCGGGGGAAATTTTCACCTATTAATTTTACGTCTATGGTAACCAGCAAATTTTCCAAAAAATTTGCTGGTTACCATAGAAACAATGGTTGGTATAAAATTTTCAAAAAAATTTTGGGGTATGTGTAAAACGGTTCTTAATTAATTTCACCTTCGTGCAGGATAAAAAACAAAAAGCTCCTGTTTTAGCGATAATCGATTCAGGTAGTTATTAACAATGGACGCGAGCCTTTTTACAATTGAAAATACTCGTAAACATAACAGGTGAGATTTTTATTCACATCCATAACTACCTGATTTTGTCGAACAATAGCACAATAAATAATTAATGTCTCTGAGTAACAATATGGTTATCTTTCTATAATTTTTTTGAGTTTATGATCATTTTACGTCGTTCTTAAATCCTTAATTTGCTCTTCTACTCAAATTAACGTCAATATTAAAAAAAACTAAGCGTACAAAATATTTTAGTTAAAAAAAATTTAGTTTGTTAATAAAAATTTCTTTGGGGTTTAGATGCAATAAAAAAATTGCACCTAAATCTACAATTGCCTTTTTTGAATTTTCAGTGACACTTTTTTGTGGGGATTAAAAGTGCTACTTTAGTCCTTGAGAAGGGGGATTGATCAGACTTTTTTCATTTTCGTATTTTTTAAGAAAAGCCCTTTTAAATGAACTAACTTAAAGAACAATATTCCAAATATCTTTTCAAAAAAAAAAAAAATAGTTTCCGCCTAAAACCATTTAAAATTCACCCTCCCCCCCAAAATTGTTTTTGGGCCAAAAAACAACACAAGTGTTCCCCAAATTCCAGTATTATTTTTTTTTGCTTCGTTAATTTATTTCAAAAGAGAAAAAACAGAAAATCCATCGCGTTCCTTTATTGCGATTTAAAAAATTGTGGTCACCCTATCAGATAATAGTAAAAAAAGCATACTTTTTATAATATAAAGTTAAATATTCATATTTATTGCAAAATATACGTATTAAAATTCAAATTTTTTGAAATTAATTCAGCGACGGGAACGCTTTCGATTGGTTACACCTTTGGTGACGAAAATTGGAAGTTAAATGTCACAAGCTTTGTGTTGTGTGTTTTCGGGTGTTTTTTCGATTTTTAACATCTAAATAACTATTTCTTGACCATTTTTTTGAAAAACATTTTCAAGTAACATAATTATCCGTTTCGTACCTCAAAATGGACATAAATTTTGTGCAAGCCGATAACGAAACCTACCTGAGATAGACGCATTTATGATTGGAGTTTCTTTAAAAATAACACTGAATATTATCGCAGAACTAAAAAAAGTAAAAACAGCTGTGTAAGTACCACTTTCCTGGGTGCCAGGACACAGGGGAATACAGGGCAATAAAATGCAGACTCCGGGGGGGCGGGCCCCCCCGCAATGTTTGTGGGTCCTGAACCTGTTTTTGGGAAAACCAAAAACCTCGGTTCTGGCTCGACTCGGTGGATTCAAACACAACATCAGTCATACTGGAACCACTTCCAAGGCAAAATCACACTAAATCAATGTTGGAATCACCATCAAAGTTTTGGGCAAGTGAACTACTAAAACTAAATGGGGAAACAGATTAGAATAGTGACAGGATTAAAACCGGACACTGCACCCTAAGAAAACATTTGCACACTATGGGCACTATAGAGAAGAACCCATTTGCAGACTATGTAACGAAGAGGAAGAGACAGCCTCTCACATCATATATGAGTGCCCTGCACTTACATACTGGAGAAAAATCAAAACCTCATGGTGGACACTAACCACCGGGGCTAACCAGAAAAGAACAGTAAAAGGGCTACTACACCTGTCAAGGTGTCAAACCTTTTTTTTAAATGAAACAAATACACAAGAGATACAACAAGCCCTGTAGGCTGCAGTGTCGAGGGGACAAAACCTCAACTTGTGTATTTAGATTATTATCAATCAATCAATCACCTCAAAAAATTTTTTACGTGTTCTATTCGTATTTCTCAAAATCTTATTGTAGGGTATGTTTATGGAGTGTAGACATTTTAAGAAGTACCATCTTTTATGGGAGACGGATTGAAAAGAAAAACTTCGCGAAGCACATTTTGTACTTCGTGTAATTTGTTATATTTAGTTCCATCTGCAGTTTAATAATAATATCGTTAAGTAAAAAAGAAAAAATACCAACTTGCTAGGTATTTAACTTCCAGAAAAAAAAAAATCATTTTAACCAAAAGTTAGGTTATACCTTAAAGTGTTTATAAGTTATCTAAAGGCGATATTTTGTTGTATATAAATCGGTAGGTATTTAAAGCAGGATATTTGTATACTAATTAAAGGGTCTTTACACATAAAAACATTTAAATGCAAAAAAGTTGTATCGGGGTCTCTTCGAGCTAATTGTCCATTTTTTTTTCCCTTTTTTTGGATTCGTTCGGGCAGCTATAAACAGTTTTTGTGGTGTTTTCAAAGAAGTATTGGACATTGTGGCACTGCACAACCCCTTTTTATACCATTTTAGCCAATAAATTGAGAAATTATTAACAAAATTCACTGTGGCATCGTTGTTAACTTGTTTACTTGCATATGACGTCACGCGAAACATGTCGACGCCATTACAGAAACAGCGTTTTTAGCGCGAATTTTATAATTTTCAGCAGGGGCTCCAAAACTTTCCAGCCTTGGGGGCCTACCGATTACCCCAAAATTCCGGGGGGGCCCAAAAACCCAAATTTTCATTGTTGCCGGTGGTAAGAAGTGAAATAGTCCACTGATGAAAAAATCCGAAAAAGTACACAACGTTTAAAAAAAGGTGCAAAACGGACTAAAGTCCGCAAAACGGCAACACGCTATTATTAATTTTCCTGTCATTATCGTAATTTCTAATTAGTCGTAGAGTACGAGCCATGAGGGTAACGGAAGACATCTGGTGGACACAAGCGGAAATAGGTAGACCTTCTATCGCAACAGATGGCGCTAATACCGTACAGAATAATCTCGTTGGTTCGGGGAAAGTTCTGGTGTCTTCCACTCACTTCTAGATGGCAGTAATTTGGGAATATATAAGAAGGCAGTGGCGCAACCACAATTCAGTTCCTATGACACTGTTGTTAAATAAAATATTGCATACCTCCTTAAAACGTGTTTGTGCGTGTTTAAGTTTAAACATCATAACAGTATTTTGATTTGAATTGTTGCTTTTGTGTGTGAATTAGTAGTATGGAAAAGAAGCGAAAAATTGATAGTGAATGCAGAAAATTCAAAGATCAGTGGAACATTCAGTATTTCGTAATTGAGTCCAGTAACAAGGCGCTATGTTTGATTTGCAATGAAAGCATAGCCGTTCTCAAAGAATATAACATTAAACGTCATTTTGAAACAAAACATTTTCATAATTACTCAAAATATACAGGAAGTTTGCGGACAGAAAAATTCGAAGCTATGCAGCGCGGATTGAAATCGCAGCAATCTTTATTTACAAAACTCAAAACTGAACAAGAGGCTGCAACTCGTGCCAGTGTGTGGCTCTTGAAATTGCAAAACGTGGAAAACCATTCACCGATGGAGAAATAATCAAAGAATGCATAATTGCAGTAGCCGAAGAAATGTCCCTGAAAAGGTAAATTTATTAAAAACTGTCAGTATGTCAGCAAACACTGTGGCTCGAAGGGTAGAAAACATTGCTGAAAATATATCCTCTCAACTGTTCGACAAAAATGGACATTTTGAGTGGTTTTTTTTGGCCTTGGATGAGTCAACGGATGTGTCAGATACTGCTCAGGTGTTGATTTATATTCGAGGAGTAGATAAAAGCTATGAAGTGCACGAAGAACTTCTTGATATGTATATTATTCATGGCACAACTACTGGTACAGATATTTTTAAAGGAGTTGAAATGGCCATTAATAAAAAAGAACCTTCGATGGAAAAACTTGAAATGTATTACAACTGATGGAGGCAAAAACAGGATGGGAAAGGTAAAGGAGTGGTCGCTCTTGTGTCAAAGGCTGTAGAAAATGACGGTGGTTCTAAACCATTAGTTTTACATTGTATCATTCATCAACTGTCTTTGTGCGGAAAATGTTTGGATATGTCTGACGTTCTGAAACCAGTCATATCAACTGTTAATTTTATCAGATCTTTGGGCTGAATTACCGACAATTCCGACAATTTATTGGAGAGATTGGAGAAAAAGGGCTTAATTTTTTCAACTGCCGTAGGCTGGCTTAGTTGTGGGAAAGTCCTTCAGCGCTTTTTTTTAACTTCGAGCAGTGATCGAAATTTTTTTGAATGAAAAGCATCGCCCTCTTACTGAATTACAAAACAACGCATGGCTGTGGAAGTTAGCATTCTATGTTCTTCTGATTTATACACTAATATCAAATTATTCCGGAAGAAATTGAGACTGTTTCAATCACAACTACGAAGTAAATGTTTTTCACATTTTAAGAATGTGAAATATTCAGCCACACTACTGAGACTGAGTTTCCTATCGATTTTGCAATCGAAACTTTGAGTGCTTTGAAGATAAATTTTGATACTCGTTTCTCGGACTTTGATGCCATTGCGAATCAAATTAAGATTTTTCAGAATCCTTTTGATGCTGACATTGAAACCCTAGCCC
Organism: Listronotus oregonensis; assembly: GCA_019359885.1. Lineage (NCBI taxonomy): Eukaryota > Metazoa > Arthropoda > Insecta > Coleoptera > Curculionidae > Listronotus > Listronotus oregonensis. Next base: position 5,194 of record JAHBCN010019067.1, read on the forward strand.
CGGAACTTCAAATGGAAATGATTGATCTACAATGCAGTGATATAATTAAGAACAAATATCAAAACTCATCTTTGTTGGAATTTTATAAGAGTCTTCCACTGACACAATTTGATAATTTGCATAAATTAGCTCGTGGTCTGTTTTCTGTTTTTGGTACTACTTATTTGTGTGAGAAAACCTTCTCCAAAATGAAGTACACAAAAAATGTTTACAGATCGAAATTAACTGATGAGCATCTATCTCTTTTAATAATTGGTACAAGTAAAATTAGTCCACAACTACAAACTATTGTCAGTGGAAAATCTCAATTACATAAATTCATGAGTATTTCATATGCCATTATGTTTGTTATAAGTTATGTGATTATTTAAAATGTATAAAATGTTAGTTGGATTCATTTCAATAATTTGTTAGTTATTATATACTGAAGTTAAATTTTCTACATATTATACATGTCTTTACTCATTACAATTCTGTGTTTCTTTATCCAACTTATCACAAAAACAATAACAATAAGCCTACAAGAATGTTATGATTTTGCGGAGTTAGCCTGACCATATCAATGTAGATGTCATATTAATAATTATTCAACATAAAATTAGAATACTTCAGTAAACTAAATTTAATTTGCTATAAAAATTATTTGTTCTCTAAAAGGAGTTTTCAAGTATGCTAGCTCTCCGCGGGCCGGACAAAATCTGTCCGCGGGCCGGATGTGGCCCTCGGGCCGTAGTTTGGAGACCCCTGATTTACAGCATCCATTTAATCCCTAAAGTGCATAAAATAAGATTTTTCGTACACTGTACAATATTATTGCAAAATCGACGGTATTGCACATATTTCTATAAAAGCCATTAATTACACTGAATGTACATAATCAAAGTCAAGTTTTTTATATTAATTGTTTAAATACGCGTATATGTACTTAAGTGAATGCAAAAGTTTATTAAACCTAGTTGTCTTGTTAAGCCACTGACCTTTTAATTATTGCTATAATTTATAGCGAACATAATTTTAACATTGCTTTTTTATGCAACTCAAATTAAATAATTTTTTAAACGTGATAGAATTTTTAGGTTAAGTTGAGGTTGGGTAAAATGCTAGGAAATTTGAAGGTTATAGAAGGAACACAGCGATGGACTATTCCAGCAGTTCCCAATCTTTTTCTTTCTACGAACCCCTTATAGAAATTGGAATATATTGGCGAACCCCCTTGCAGTCGTTAGTAAGAGTAAATAAAACAGTACTTTTTGTCTTTTATTAAAATTTATTCATCGTATGAATAATAGTTATAATGACCAAAGTAAACTAAAACATAACTGTAACGTAAAACATTTAAAGAGAGGTTATTAAAATTAAATTAGCTTTACAAAGAAGGATACAAAGTAAATACGTGATACTTAAAAAATCCCAATGGGATAGTTGTGCCTGTTTGGTGGAACAAAGAAATTCAAAATTTGGTTCAATGTTTGAAAATTTTAGTCATAGATCGGGTTCCGAAAACCCGCCTTATCTGAATAGGGCCAGGACAAAAAAAAGATTATAAAATTACTCGGGACTCTAGTGTAGTTATCTTTAAGGTAAGTGTATGTTGAAAATCCTCTTTCATTAAGATACGTGGTAGACAGGAAGTTTAAAGGTGTAGGAGCCCAATGGTATGGCCCATTCGATCAAAAAATGTCCAGTCCAGTATGAAATTAACTGTCAGACTTGGCCCCGCCGACCTGCGCAATAACAAAATTCCACGATATAATTTAATCTGTTGTCTACTTACACACTAATAAATCAGTGTAGTTAGGAAACACATTATACTTTGAGAAGCCGTAATGGTCTTAGATTGCTAAGGTTTTTGGTGCAAGGGCGCGCGGAGCGTATGAAACTATATCCGCGCTGTATCGTCAACCGTCGTCGTCTCATCATTCGTCATATTCGTTGTGGTTTGTGCCCTTTGCGCCGATTGATTTGCTTTGTGTGAGTGCCTATATTTTGTGGTTGCAGAAGTTTTTGGATTAATAAAAACCTTTCTATTTTAGTGATTAGTGTTTATTAAATTGTGACTATAATTTTGTGTTTATTGTTTTTAATTATAATATCGTAACAAAATGATTAGAGGTTGTATGGTTTTGTCTTGCAAATCCAAGGGTAACATACCCGGCCTTTTTTACTTTAGGTAAGTATTTCTAAAATTAAAATTAGGTGCTTCTTATGAGACGTAACGTTAGGTAACCGAAAAAAAATTAATTTTAAAAATAAAATAAAAATTTCATAGGAAATAGCAGTGAGAAAAGTAAGGCAATCTTAACTATCTTTTAGATAATTTCCACAATGTTTGTGTATTTCTGTGGATTATTAAAAGAAATAAGGTTTACATTTAGGTTCTTTTATTTCATTTAATAATTTAGTAAATTCTTTTAAAGGATCAAAATTATTAATTACTGGACTGACCAGGCAAATTTTAATATATACAGGTCCCTCTAATTGAATGAAAAAAGTACAATTTTATGCTAAAGTCCCTTTTTGCTTTTTCTGTATTTTTTTTTAAAAAGAAATTAGATTTTTGGTTTTTAAACTTACATTATCAACTTTTTTAAACTTGACATACTGTAGACACATAGTATTTAACGGATACTGTTACAATGGATACCTAGGTACCGAAGGTTACTAAACACCTTGTTATTATGTCTCAAGAATGTTTGTTATTAGTGAAAAGTAAATGCCTAAAAAACAGTTTTAAATTTTTACTTTTTAATGTACAACCAGAATCTTAGGATTAGATTAAACTCATTTACACTATCTTGCCCTTCTTTTATCACAAAATTGGGTGTAGAAACTATCATACAATGTTTGAAATTTATTTTAAAAAATCCTGTTTTTATTTATTTACAAAGATTTTTGGTAAAGATACAAAACTCACAAAAATATTGATCATTTAAACAGAAGGCTTTTTTCCATATTATATCAGATGATATAAAATCCAATATTACACAATAATTTTAAATATTCTATAGTAGTATCGTTTAATAACCAACAATTTTGTGCAAAAAATAAAAAAAAAACAGTGACTGCTTTAATTTGACATTTGATGATGTCAACTTTATAGATAGTAACAAAGAATTATGGAACTCTGACCTACTATTCATTGCGCAAACTCCGCGGGCCACCCCTATTCCCGCTGCCCTGCACGCCTGGACAATTTTGTTCTACAGTATTGGCCTTCCATACACCTTTAAACTTCTTGGTGCAGAACGGTAATAAAATTTTAATGGCCTTTTCTGCTAAGATAGGGTATTAATTGTTTACACCGAGCCAGAAGTCTACTAAAGAATGATGTGCAAAAACAGGTTTTAGGGAATTGTCAGAGAATAAGTCAATAAACTTTTTCTTTTTCCAATAAAGGTAAAGAAGTGTTAGAAATTATATCTCCTTGAAAAGGATTGCGTATCCAGTTTTTCGATCTAGGTTTATTAGGAAAATACTCTTTGAACGTCAATTGAAGCTGTATGAGATGTTCAGTAATATTTTTTAAAATGTTTTCGTTAAGTTGACTTTTATTTTTTGAATGAACAATCAGACATTGATTACAATGGATACTCGTGGACCTTTAAATGACATGTTTAGTTCATTAAATTTATAAAAAAATATCCAGATAAGTCTTGGTTTGCTCGATTTGCTGTTAATTGTTCAGTTGTTAATTCATTTGAAATAATTTCTTTAGAGTACCTTGTCCAGGCCCGTCTTCTTAACTAGACTCCAGAGACTTGACACTGGCCACTCCATATATCTTGCCGGTTTGTACTTTTCCTCACCAAGCCTAGTAAACCTAAGCCTACATAGTGCTTTCCCAGTGGCACCACACATGTATTGCTGTTTCTTCAGCCTCCTGGCAGAACCTACACAGGCTATCCTCCACCAGGCCTATTTTTCCAAGTGCTTGTTGAGTTTGCAATGTCCTGTTAGTTGACCTACCGTTATCCTTACGACTTTACTACTGTGGCTCAGTAGGTCCGAGGTAAACTTGGCCGAGCATGTCCTAATGAACTAACCACAACTAACCACAACAAATTAAAAAAATGGAAAGGAAACAAAAATTAATAGGTATCACCACCCTTTCTCGGCTAACGACACATTCATTGCATTGTCGCAACTTTCGGTGCATTTAATATTAAGTTTTTGCAGCCACAACTTTTTGAACAGCCAAATTTTAATATAAAATCTAAAGCTATTTCGTTTAAAGTTTTTGTGGTTCCAAACAACCCCTTACTTTTACGCAACCCCGGTCTGCTTCAGTTGTAGGTGGTAGTGTCGATAACTGAAAGTTGCTAAATAAGTTTTGTCTAGCAATTACCTGATTATACTTTCGAAATCTGTACTGATTTAAAATTTTTACTTTTAACACTACCATACCACTTTAATATAATTTTTTTGCCAACCTGCAATAACCTTTCATGCTCAGGTTATTCGCTTTTAAATATTTGGAGTTCACCAGAGAGGACTTTTTTCTTTTTCAAAACATTGAAAATGGATCCAATTCGGGGTTCGGGACATAATGTTTTTCTCAATAACGGTGTAAGTTATCGATAATTTTCAAAACTTATATGAAAAATCAACACTTTAATCTAGGCTTCTGCTGTAATAGTTTTTTAAATTTGGATTTAGTTTTTAATATTTCCTTGACTGAAAGTCATCCTAAAATCGGTTATGTTTAGATACTATTTTCTCTTAACTCGACTCATATTTCAAAAATCCGTTACAGCCGAGGCATAGATTATTTCCTTACCTTTAAAATGGTGTATAATTTATGTCATTTAAGTGAAAAATAGTTACCGAAAAACGTTATCTCCTGTAGGCTTGCAATCGGAAATAACATCGCATCGATACACCGAATTTGGAAGAACCTAAATAAAATATAGTTATTTTCCTAACAAGTGCACAAAGTGATACTTTTCCGCACGCGACTGCCGTTGCCCAAACGACGCGAAGCGGAGTTCGGGCAAGTAGTCAAGTGGGGAAAAGTCACTTTGCGCAAGCGTTAGGAACAAAATTTTTCCTACGAGCGTCAGATAATACCAATATTAAAGCAATGATTATTTTTTAAATTATGTTTAATCTAAAAGAATTACTGCAACATATTTATATATGGGAATTATTTGTTGATAACATTTACAACAAAAGAACAGTTATAAGCATATTGTAAATTAATTGCAGAACCTGTAATTTCATTTAGCGGGTGGCTTATGGAAGCGCTTATTGTACTGCTTGATGAAGGTTGACTTAGCTCAGGAGGGGAGTTGTTCATGGTCAATATTTTATTCGACATATCCTTTTTCTGATTTGTGGATTCATCAATGTAGCTCTCAGCTACAACCGTTGCTTTTCAGCCCCCAAGCCGCTTGACATTGGTAATTCCTTCTCCAGAATCCGCTAACATAGTCGCAGACGATCGACGAAAACTATGTCCAGTGTACTCTTCTGGATTTTTAATTTTAGGTATGCAGCAATTTCTGAAGGTATTTTACCTATTGAATTTATTCCCACACATTGCGTACTGCATGCTCCTTGTTTATACTGGACAAAAAAACGTCTCAATTGCAGATAATGTCCGTTGTTTCATCGGACACTACAAAGATTCTGGAAGTGTTATTTTTACTGTCAGGAATTTTCACCACTATCAAATTTTCATTATCCTGTATGTCATCAATCATTATTTTTGTAAGTTCATCTCTCCTACAAGCACCGGCTAATCCAAAAATTGTAGCAACTTTTATTAGAAGGTAAATATTATCAGGTGCTTCTTTCATGAATTTTGAAACTTCTTCTTTGCTGAAAGTTTTTGATTTTTTTGGCCGATATCCCACGTTTTGGTGTTTAAGTAGTGATGTTAGCTTAAAATATGAACTTAAATCAAGGTTTCTTTTTCACTTTGAGGTCACATTTTAACAGAGACTACTTACTCCATAAAGTATTAGGTTTATATGTTTTTTGCAAATCCGCAAAATAGGCCAAGAACACTTCTTTCTTTAATACTTTTTGTCCCCTTGCTGAAGCACCAGTTTTCGAAATGACTATATTGATTCTCATATTTTTCACGAAATTTTGCTGGTAATAAATTCAAACTTACGGTATTTGCTGCATCCAGGATAGAATCTGGTAGCTCCTCATCGGAACTACTCATTTTAAATAATTATTTTGTCGGATTTTTATTTAATTAAAAAAGATACTATGACGCCTTTTCATTAAAAATGCTTGTTTGTATTGCAATTGCTTGTTCATATGGAAACGAAGAAAAAGTCTGACATGTGTTAAAATCACCAAGATTACATATTGTTGCTTGACTTGTCATAATCATTTATTATTATTATACAGGGTAATTAAAAAATGTTTTTTTTGTGTTTTAGTTGAAATATTGAAAATTACGAAGTAACAAACAAAAAAGAGAATAAACTAAAACTTGCAATGGCTTCGTATATTGCATGAAATAGCCTACAATTACTAAAATACATATGAATCTTGCTTACCTGTAAGATTTTAGAGTAGTTTTACTTTTCCGCACGCCGTGCGGAAAAGTGCAACTTTCCACTCAAATGCGTGCGGAAAAGTGGACTTTTCCGCACGCTCGTAGGAAAAAATATTTTTAATGCGGCTATACGAAAATTGTGGTAGTGGGAGTTTGTTAGTCTCCGCCCACCGTCTCCGCGTCCTTTCGCCCGACCCCTAAGGTGTAGCGTAAAGGCACTCTTAAGGCTTGATCTAATAATCTCCGAACTCTAAACAACATGATTTTATTAATCTTAAGAAATTTGTTGCAATATTTGCATTTAATAAAATATCAAACAGTAGTAAAAATCGCACGATTAGTGCAGTTTGCACAAGATTCGAGATACATTTACAAGTTGATCTAGTTTTAGTTTCAGGTTTTTTTATGAGCTGGTGGGAAACGGTCCGCCGAGCACACCTGAAGCAAATTGCAGTATTATTTTCGGAATTTAATGGACTATTTTATATGTTAATATTTTTATGCTAGTTCTGCGAGGAAACTCTGTAATGTAGAGATAGAAATAGACGAGAAATAAGTTAGGAAGGTTCTTTCTTTCTATCACTAAAGTACTAAGTAATTTAATTTTTACAATTTATTAATTCTACTAATGTGTACATTTGGTTGGGAATTAAATAAACAAAAAACAATTTGCAGTAATACTATATTTTAATAGTATACAGGGTGTTTCAAAAAACATGGACCATCGCTCGTGGGGTAATTCTTTACTAAAAAATAATAAAAAAAGTCCTATGCACATGGGTCCGGAAACGCATGGTTTCCGAAATACAGGGAGTTAAAGTTTATTTTTTTTTTTTCAATTTTTTTCAAATGACCTAAATACCACTCAACCGATTTTAATGAAACTTAGAACTTGAAAGTGTATTAATAAAGTGCATAGTTTTAAGTAAAAATCTGCTTACAGCTGCGGCAGTGGCGTGCGTACGGGGTAACTGTAAAAATGTATTTAGAGAAAGAATATGTGCGCCACTGACTTTTGCCAATTTTAATGCACCAGTTATGAAGCTTATTACATAAGCCACAAAAGTTACCTCTTGGTGTTTTTTCGTTTAGGGTTTCCCTTAGCAGATATGGTTAATTTTATAAAAATGTGCAAAGTACCCATTCGTCGGCGTAATGAAAAAAGTAATCGTACAAACACCATGATTATTCAAAACTATTGTTTTTGTACAATACACAATTGACTTAAAGCTAAAGAAAATGTTGAAAGTGACCACCATTAGTGTTGTTACAAACATTTAACCTTCTCCGCAAAGATCTTCTTACTCTTCTGCAAATATTGTGATCTTCTCTAATGATGACAAATGCATTTTCTATTCTTTCCAATAATTCTTCTCGTGTATTTAATGGTGTTTTATAAACTATTTCTTTTAAATAACCCCACAAATAAAAATATAGTGGATTCAGGTGGCCATGGCACTGGACCTCCACGACCAATCCATCGGTGACCGTATGTGTCAGCTAAATATGTTGGAACCGCATTGTACCATTTCTCACAAAAAGTGGTAGTAACTTCGGCAAATCATTTCGAAAAAAATTTAAATATGATTCCTGTTCAAGACGATTCGGTAGAACAACAGGACCAATTATGTGATTTCCAATAACACCAGCCCAAATATTGATGGAAAATTGATACTGCGTCAATAATTGATACTAAGTCAATTGTGTATTGTACAAAAACAAGAGTTTTGAATAATCATGGTGTTTCTACGATTACCTTTTTCATTACGCCGATGAATGGGTACTTTGCACATTTTTATAAAAATAACCATATCTGCTAAGGGAAACCCCAAACGAAAAAATACCAAGAGGTAACTTTTGTGGCTTATGTAATAAGCTTCATAAGTCAATTGTGTATTGTACAAAAACAAGAGTTTTGAATAATCATGGTGTTTCTACGATTACTTTTTTCATTACGCCGATGAATGGGTACTTTGCACATTTTTATAAAAATAACCATATCTGCTAAGGAAACCCAAACGAAAAAATACCAAGAGGTAACTTTTGTGGCTTATGTAATAAGCTTCATATCTGGTGCATCAAAATTAGCAAAAGTCAGTGGCGCACATATTTTTTCTCTAAATACATTTTTACAGTTACCCCGTACGCACGCCACTGGCGCAGCTGTAAGCAGATTTTTACTTAAAACTATGCACTTTATTAATACACTTTCAAGTTCTAAGTTTCATTAAAATCGGTTGAGTGGTATTTAGGTCATTTGAAAAAAAATTTAAAAAAAAATGAAACTTTAACTCCCTGTATTTCGGAAACCATGCGTTTCCGGACCCATGTGCATAGGACTTTTTTTATTATTTTTTAGTAAAGAATTACCCCACGAGCGATGGTCCATGTTTTTTGAAACACCCTGTATAATACTTACATTTAAGAACAAAATAAAACACACCATATCTTATTCTAAAGCAATTTCGCTATCACTACTATCTTCCAAATTAATAATAATTCTTTTTACAGGTTCTAGGCTATTTATATTTATATACATAGAGCGATAAACATTTTCAATTTTTTTGACGTGTTCAACTTTTACTACTATATGCGATAAAAAGCAGTGATTACGGTTGCGTTTAATCTGAATACAGTACCACCGTTTCAATTAGTATTTTTCAACCTAGACATTGAAAAAGCGAAAACAACAGAAGTGTGATTAACTTGCGGTTAACAATTTATTCAACATGTCGTTCCGCTAAGCCAGTTAAGACCGTTGATCTTTTCGTTATTTCTTTTTCACTTTTAATTATTAGAGAAGTTTCGTTTCTTTGCCCGATAAATTTAGCTATAAACGAGGTCAATGCAAGGAAGTTTGAAGGTTTATGGAAAGCCAATGCTGTAGAACAGCGTTTCTTAAACTTTTTCACATATGGAACCCTTTTTAACAGGAAAAATAAACACGGAACCCTCTTGATGCTGCACAAATAAATATTTTTGCATTTTAAATTATAGGAATCGATAGACTCGTAAAATCGTTATAATTTATTTTTTACAAAATATTTAGTAATTCAAGATTTTTTTTTTTCAAGATTCAAGATTTCAAGATTTATTTATTTAGTTATAAATTTACAATATAAATATACATAATAGTACTTATTGTGCTACGTTAAATTGTTATTTAATTATGTAATAGCACCTAGATGCAGAGCATCTGTATGTGCTTCTACTTTACTTCCTAATAAGTTATAAATAAAAATTTAAATACTATCGGATACTAAGAATATATATTTTTTTTTACGTTATTGTCCTTAAATTAAAGCAGTCTTCTAAACAAAATCTGATTATTCCAAATAAATGCTTTCGACCTTTTTGAAAACAGCTTTGGCTTTACAACATTTTCACTTAAAAATATTTTATTAAAGAACGGAATTTGAACATGAAATAATAAAAATGATACTTTTATACATAGATAAGGCTATCAATGCCTGGAATGAAACTATTTTCACTCTTCACACAATTTTTTTATCTTGGGACAGTCCACGAAGGCTGTGGCCGTACTGTACCGTGGCTGTCTAAAGTGTGGTAAGAGGGAGTTTACTCGCACGAGACTTAAATAAAAATTGAGTATTTTGTTTGAAATATCCTTTCTAAAATTTGTTGAATTCTCGAGCTATCCTTCAGCGACTGATGTAGACTTCCAGCCTCCAAGACGTTTAATGTTGGATATTTGTTCTCCGGAATTTGCGAGAAGTGTTGCAGTGGACAGGATTTTTCATGAAGATTTTCATGGTGTAAGATAGAAAAACAAATGATAATCGGAAAATTAACAAATCACTATCAACTTCGTTATTTTAAATGAAACACCCTGTATATGATTGAAAATTCAAATTCTGCTAATCTTCCTCTTTTCAAATATATATATATATATATATATATATATATATATATATATATATATATATATATATATATATATATATATATATATATATATATATATAGTTTATTTGTTAATTTTCTTTGACCTTTGCCTTGATATATTGTTTATGGTTTTCCAAATTTTTCTGGATTTTCTTGGGGATAAGGTTAGGCAATATATAAAAACCGTTGCTTACTAAGCAATTTATTTTCAATTTATGTCAATTACGACGTTTCGGCCTGGAAGGGCCTTCATCACATTTAATACTTGAAAAGACAAACAAACACTTAACATTTAAAACAGTTATATTCACAATAAACGGTCTTCGTTTCAACCATTTATTGATAAATTGATTGATAAATGGTTGAAACGAAGACCGTTTATTGTGAATATAACTGTTTTAAATGTTAAGTGTTTGTTTGTCTTTTCAAGTATTAAATGTGCATTACACAACAACAAAAATGAGTGTTTTTCGTAAGAAGCCCCTTAGTTTTAAGATTGATTTGTTCTTATAAAAAAAAAATACATATTATATACCTGATGAAGGCCCTTCCAGGCCGAAACGTCGTAATTGACATAAATTGAAAATAAATTGCTTAGTAAGCAACTGTTTTTATATATTGCCTGACCTTATCCCCAAGAAAATCCAGAAAAATTTGGCCAAAAAATATAT
>JAHBCN010019068.1:0-16351 GCA_019359885.1 Listronotus oregonensis
GATCAGATTAGTAAAAAAAAATCGAACCTCAGAACTGCTCGAGCGCGTCAGATTAAAACAATTTAAGTTAATAATATACAGAAAATGATTATTATAAAAATCTGAATTTGACCGTGACGGAAGTGATCAAGCGAATTTCAAAGTTGCAAAAAAAATCGTTACCTTGAAATGTTCGAGCGCGGTTCTTTTTTTTTCAAAGGAAATTAAATAAAAGTATAAAAATATTATAATCTGACGATTTCGATAAGCCGAAACCTCGAAAATAATAAATAAAGCGTTGTATATGCATTATGTATTTCCTGCTCTACGACTCTCATTCTTTCTCACTCTTTTTTATTGTCTTTCTCTCCACTTCTATACACTACTCTCGGCCGCCATGATGCCTTGGACAGCTGATCACAACAGTGCGTTCGTGTTTATGTACGTATCTTGTTTATTATATTTTAACAAATATTTTATGAATAAATTACAGTGAATGCATATGATTATTTATAACGACAATGAGTGACAGTGCCGATAAGAAACACTGTGTATTTTGTGCACAAGATGCAACAAGTAATAAGTTAATAAAATTTACGCCAGAAAATATTAAAAAAATGTTTAGTGGTTATGGAGTATCGTAGAACCAAACCGGCCCGAAGAAAATCACGTAGTAATTACAGTGACGTACATTTATCAAGTGAAAAATCCTTAAACGATTATTATCATGCTCAGTGTTATAAATTATATACTGCGGTAAGAATACCAGTTGTTTCCACAACAACTCCAATTGCTGATATATTAACAGACAATTCAGTCTCTGGCCTTTCTCAAGCACCTCAGAGTGCTAGTACATCAACGGATGATTCAATCTCTGGTTCTCAAGCAACTCAGGTTGCTGGTACATCAACGGATGATTCAGTCTCTGGTTTTTTCTCAAGCAACTCAGGATCCTGATATACAAACAGACAAGTAAGTGTTTACATTACTGAAAATTTGATTAATTTACTGTTTTTGACCATAAAAAATTCGGAAAGTGAACATTTTTGGGTTTTTTGTAAATTTTCAACTTCACAGCGGATTTATAGTAAAATATCAGATTGGTGTTTGACAAATTAACATAGCCCTTTTTATAGATTTAAATGTTACGTAAATCATTGGTATAGTTTGTCCAAGCTAACATTTTTGTGTTGGCTTACATGTTCAAAAACAAAAATTACTAGACTCCACGGTGACTCCACGTCAAAATCAGCTGATTGGCGTAAATCAACCAGTAATGGATTAAAGGCGTTTCAATTTTTGTATTAATTTTTTTGTGTTTGGGTGTGTTATTTCGTGTTTTAAAGTAATTAGTGAGATTAGAGATTACTCTGTAGTGTTTTTATTTTTTTTGTGTGGACTATTTGACATTTTTTATATTTCATAATTTATTTTATTTTGGACTTAGTTTTTATTTTTGTTGGTTTTAAGAAAAAACCACTAGAATAGATATTTTTTAGTGTATAAATCACAATGATTACTGTATTTCCAGTTTGGAAAAGCTTCGAAACCCACTTCAGAATCGGAGGTAAGAAAATATAACCTAATAAATATTTTTTGAAAAATGATGCTATCAGAATAGTGATCTTGCAAAAGGTAAAATAACTCGTTTTAAGAGTATCATAATCTAAAAATATATGCTCATATGTGCCAAATATTTTAAGATTTAAATATATTTATGAATGTATTTTTTAGGATCGCATGGTGGCAGTTGCTGACAATATTAGAAGCAAAATATGAAATTTATAAGTAACTTAGGCTTAATGGAAAAACCAAATGTGCAACGCATAAGAAGGAAATTTTCAAAAGGTTTTATGGAAAATGAAGATTTAGGGGAAAATAAAAATCTTTGGGTGTTTCTCGATGAAACCTGGATCTTCTCGAACAGCTCTTTCCGCAGATCTTGGAAGGATGACAATGTTTATTTTAGTGGAAAGGTAAAACATTCTAATGACTTATTAAACGCTAGAAAAAAAATGTTCTTTCCTACACTTAAGGAAAAATTGAAAGGCCCATTTTTCTTAAATCACAAGGTAAAGCACTTTTACAATCCTCTAATAAAATTTTGTTTTGCCTTATAAATTATCATAGTTTTACAAAAAAGCTTCCTCTTGCACACCAACAAGCTGTAGAAGACCTGTTTCTCTTTTAGGAATATTTTTACAGATTCTGCTCCGAAGCATTAGCTGTCATAATTCCTTCTTTTGTATATCCCAATTAGAGCAAATTAAAAGTCTACTCAGATGCATCCCTTTATTGTCCACTTCATATTTCCCACTTTTTCCGCACCTTCATCTCTAGAGTTTCGAGACTTTGAAATCATATCAGTAATTTAGATAGACACTCGTAGTATGTGAACACTTAGGCTTTAAGCATAAGGGGTATCCTGAGAAAAAATAAATATATGACAGATTCGGTAGATACCTCAGTTAGGGACTCTTTCATACATAGGTCATATGATTAAACCTGTAGCTCTTAGACAACATTAAACTGCAGAACACACTTGCTGCATTCTTATGAAACATTAAAGTATGTTTAATTAAAAAACTAATGAAATATTTATATTTTCCTTAGATACATAATTCTACATGCTGCTTCAGAAAAAGGATTTGTTAATGGTGCCAGTAGAAGTTTTAAATCGAAAACAAAAACAGGAGATTACCATGACGAGATGAAAGCTGAAAATTTTGAGAAGTGGGTTAGAGATGATCTACTACCCAATTTGAAAAGGCCTTTATTAGTCATTGTAGGTAATGCCAGCTACCATAGTAGGTTGTTAGAAAACTGGCCATATAGTGGCGGGAAGAAAGAAAATATGGTTAAATGGTTAAAAAACCGATATATTTCTTTTGCAAAATCGGCGACAAAATAGATTTTGTGGTGCTTGATTCAGCGCCTACCAAAGTCTCCCAAATCTTGTGTCGTCGATGCTCTTATTCAGGAGGGTGGTCATTAAGTGCTGCGCTTGCATCTATATAATTGTGAATTCAATGCTATTGAAATGGTATATATTTAAAAATAATAAGACATTCCCTATTTTATGGGACCCACATTATTAGTATATTAATAAGGTAAATGGTAATAAAAATCATTTACAAGTTATCTTCTTTTTACTTTTTAGCTTTTTTTTATTAAACTACCTTACCGCTTTTAATAAAAAAATAAATATTAAATGACCATTTCATTAAAACACATTACATCAATGGCCACAGTAGTTGCCAAAATGCTTGGAACTCACAAGCATCCATTTACAGTCCAGCTGCTAAAACGCCAAACCTACCACTTGGTCTGCTCTCTTATCTTAAAAGTGTCCAGACTAGTATCTGCTGCGTACAGATTGCATACATTTTTCTTTTGTAATTTTAATGATACTCTGAATAAATAAATGATTATTACTGTTTTGTTTTATTTATTTTATAATTTAATATAGGAAGCAGCTAATGAAGTTATATCAGATGAAATAAATCGACTTATCTTAAGGCATCTTTAAAAAAATGTAAATTTGCATAATAAGGGATATCAAACCATCCTTTATAGTGAGATATTTTATCAGGATATTTCAATTCAACTGTAAAGAGTTTGCCTGCAAATATAACAAAACATAACAGGTCTGTTTGATATTCAGAAATAGTGTACACTATTTTACATTTTTTTTAAGTACCTAAGCGCTCTCATTGAAGGTGTATTTAAGGGCTAAGTGTGTACAAAAAGTGTAAAATAGTGTAAACTATTTCTAAATAACAAACACTTAATAAATAACTATTAATCTGCACTAGATAGGCGAAAATGATAATTTTTAATAAAATATTATGGCCAAACATTAAGCTTTCACAATTTATGGAAATATATGAACAGCAAGAAAAAAATACTGATGAATTTAGTTATTGTAATCTAACAACAATTTTTTAAAGATATTAAAATTTTGTAACTCCCTTCCCTCAGTACGGTCCTGACTAAAATTCTTATATCAGCCAACTTAAATCTGAAAAACAAAAATTACTAATATGTAGGGATATTCGCATTGCCAACCTAAAAATGTTAGCTTGGACAAACTATAGTTTAAATTTTTTTCCGAAGTCGCAGATTAAAAAATGAAATCCCTAAATCAAAAAAAGCTCCAAAAATAAATATTATTTAATTTACGAAATACAAATTTTTCATGGTAAAATATTTTCAGAGACAATATTGCAGAGGAAGCTGATTTCGAGGATTCGAATGATTACATTGGTATAGATGACGACAGTAATAAGGCAAATTTGTCGCCCAAGATATGTTTTATTTGCGAAAAATCACGTAAACGACTTAAGGGACGAGAAGTACCTATAGCTGTCAACAGGAAAACAACAATTGACACTTTAAAAAGCGCAGCTACTGAATTCTACGACGTGGATATGTTAGAGAAAATTAGTTTCTATGCTAATGACTCTGAAATATGTTATCATAAGTACTGTAAAGATAAGTATCTGCGAGATCTGACTGCGGTAGAAGAAAGTGACTATATAAAAAGTAAAAAAGTACGAAATTTAGCCTATTCTTCATTATGTGAAATGTTAGAAGAGTATGTCATTAAAAACAACGAATGTCTATTTTACGAGAAGGTTAAGAGTGAATACCTTAGGTTATTAACTGAACAAGCTGAGCTAGTATCCAATTCTATTCGAATTTCGTCATTTTCGGAACGTCACTTGGATAGGAAGTTAATGGAAACTTTTGATAAGAAAATAAAAATTATATATGCTGAGAAAAAAAATTTTTAGCCCCATTTTCTGCTAATTTTGTTGAGCACAAAGAATTATTCAAGAGTATGACTTTGAAAGAAACGATTCGTACTGTAGCATTGCGATTACGGGAAGAAGCAATTGATTGTGTAAGAACACCATTGCCCGATGACTGTACAGCTGAAGATTTAATTCAAGGTGAGTGTAATTATATACCAGAACTTCTCTCATGTTTCTTAGAAACATTTATTTTGGGTGATGTTTCTCATTTATCACGAAAATCACGAGACAAAAAAAAAGGAAAATTATGATCTCACAAAGTTTTCGCTCGGGCAAGATCTAGTATACGCCGCTTGTAATCATAAAATAAAAACTTCGAAGCACATAAGTTTGGGCCTAGCAGTGAAGAGCTTATGTAATAGTAAAAAATTGTCAATTTACTGTCCCGATACGGACATTGCTGCTCTTACACAATTTTGGAGGAGTTAGAAACAGCATTAACATTCTCTACAGTCAACAGTGATTTTGTATGTCCTGAAGACATTAAACGTCGTCCAGATTTAAATACCGGTGTAGCTTTTGATAACTATGATCGGTTCATTGAAACTTTAAATGGTAAGGATACACTTCATGACACAGTTGGAATAATTTTTCAAGATAGAGTTCAGGATGAGCATGGAATTCCTCCAACTGGAAATAATATACAAGATTTTAATCCAATTCAGATTGATAACTACTCTGATGCAAGTTTACCTAGTGAAGAATCATCAACATCAAATGGAAAATCTACACCTACTGAAGAATCGACTCTTGAAGAATCTACATATGAAGAATCTACGCTTGAAGAACAATCTATATCTAGTAAAAAACGAAAACGTAAACAGAAAAAACGATCGTTTAATGAAATAACTTATGACATGCGTCCGTATACAAAAAAATTAAAGGTGGCGACATGGAATCATCTCGATATTTTAGCATTAAATAAAGCTCCAATAAATTTGCAAGAGGTAAAACAATTAGATATTGCGTGGATGATGTCACATATAACTAAAATAACTGATACTCCAATGTGGGTCGGTTATCATAGTAAAATAATTATTGATAACTCACGGTTCAAATTGTTTCTTATCTTACTCCAATAAATGACACACCGACAAACCATTCAACAGTTTTGAAAACACTTGAGCAGAGTCAAAAGGTAGCTCAAGAATGTCAAGCTCCATACATCCAGGTTACGTATGACTTAGCCATAGCAAGAATAAGTTATTGTATACAAGCTCAAGAATCACCTAAATTTGACAACGTTTTTATTCACATGGGAGCTTTTCATATTGAAATGGCTTTCTTTAAAGCAGTTGGAACATTTATCGAAGAGTGTGGCCTAACTAATATTATGATTGATTGTGATTTAATTGCCGATGGTTCAGTTGCTGGTTTCATTGCCGGAAAAAATTACAATCGGTGTAAACGGTTGCACTCTTTAGTATCTTTATCACTTCAGCAACTTCATTTTGAAACATATTTAGAAAAAAAGAATGTGACAATAAACGACTCAGTGACAGAATTTTTAAAAGAATTTATGGAGCATAAAGATATCTCTCCTCGGATTGTGCATAGTGAAACCGAAAAAATTATAACAGATTATGATCAATACACGACAGATACGTTGGAAGGGAAACATGGAAAGACAGCTCAATTTTACGCTATGTACATTGATTTAATAAACCTTTATCATATATTTATTAAAAGTATTAGAGTTGGAGACTTGGATTTATACTGTTATGCACTCGGAAAAATCGTACCATTATTTTTTATGTACAATCAGCCCAACTATAGTCGGTGGTTAGTTTACTATTTAAACCAACTACAGCATATAAATGACACCCATCCAGGTCTTCGAGCTGATGTATCGAGGGGTTCTTTTGGTATTCGGAGAACAACAAAGCCTTTTTCTCGAATTCCGGTAGATTTAACTTTAGAACAAACAATCAATGGAGATGCAGCACGTCGGCTAACAGGTATCACGAATTTAACTAGTTCAATCTCTGCCCGACAACGGTGGGCGAGGAATCACGGTGCTCGCACTAGAATCATTTCGCATGTTTTAACTCGTGCTGGCTTAAACAACAATCTTCAAGATGTTGCATCCGACTTGAAACCGGATCGAATGAAAAAAAATCGTGAGCTGATGGAAAATTTCTCGCAAAGTATTAAACAAACCGCCAATCCATTTTCTTATTCATTTGATCAAGATCAGTTGTACAATATTTCAACTGGAAAAGCTTCCACTCCAGAAATTGCCGCAAGTTTGTTAAATGCCTTTTCTTCTGGCGAATTTCTGCGAGATGAGTTCATTACTGAATGCAATACGGATTCTGAAAGGTTCCACAGATCTTTAAAAAAAAATCCTGTTTTGACTTTTGCAAATTTAAAGAAAAAAAAATCCATGAAAATAGGGCAAACAGTGCATAAAGTGAAACTGCAGCGAGATTTATTTGGTCGTTTATTAGGTCTATCATTAGAAACTAAACTAGAACTAGACCTCGACAAAGTACTTTGTTTTCCTATAACTCCTGTCCCGTTATCATTATGCCATATAGATGGTTCTATCAATAAGACTGTTAAGTCTGTACTCCTTCAGGAATTAGAAAAAACGGTTGAAGAAGTGGAACAACCACCAGATCAATTGGATTATTTTTTGGTAGATGGTTTCTTCTTTTTGAATACTTTTAAGCAAGTGCCGCGTAGTTTTGGAGATTTGTCAAAAAAAATTCTCCATAGTCTTGTTAATTACCCTGCTAGCCACGTGGCTATTATATTTGACCGATATTTCACCCCCTCAATTAAAGATTATGAGCATACTCTTCGGGGTTATACAGAGGACAAAGATGTTTATATCTCAGGTCCACAACAAAAGAGAACTGCTGATTTTGCAAAAGAGCTAAAAAATATCAAGTTTAAAGAAGCTTTTGTGAAATTTTTGATAGAACATTGGACTGACCGTGAGATGGCTACGATTATAGGTACCAAGACAATATATCTCAATCACGATTTATGTTATGTGTATACTGCTACTAATAATGAAGTGACGCGAACAGTTAATTACGATTTATCTTGCCAAGACCACGAAGAAGCGGATACAAAAATTGTATTTTTCACATGTCAACTTAAAGAAGATTCTACAGTTACTATAAGAACTTCTGATACAGATATTGTTGTAATTATGTTGAGTAATATGGAGCATTTGCAAGCACAATTAAAAATATGGATTGATCTCGGAGTAGGTAATGCACGTCGAAATGTCAACATTTCTGCTCTTTTTTCTAAGTTAGGCTTACCAGTTTCTCAAGCATTACCAGCGTTGCATGCGCTAACAGGATGTGATTATAATCCTGCTTTTTATAGACGAGGTAAAAAAAAACCTTTTGATATTATGATGAAATCAGAAGTTTTTCAAAAGGCGTTCGCTGATTTAGGATCAGAGGCTTACAACATTGAGGAATCGTTGGTAACAATGGAATCTTTTATTTGTCATTTATACGGCTTAAAAAACTATCAAGTGTGAATCGGGCTAGAGTTGAAATATTCAATAAAACATATAGAGTTACAGACACCACCCAACCATTTTCTCTCAATGTTCGTAACTATGATGCTTGCAACTTGCCTCCTTGTCAATCAGAACTGCGTCAACATTTACTAAGGACGAAGTATATTGCTTGTTTATGGCGGAATGCACACTTTCGCCTCGTAAGTGACATGTCACCTACTGATTTTGGCTGGAAAAATGTCGAAGGGAAGTTGGAGATGAATTGGTTCACTGGGAAACAGATTCCAGATCTCTACGAAGACATTGTTATTTCACCCGATATTTTTGGAGACATTTCAGATTCAGGTATGTTTTTATTGCTGTACAAACGGCAGAAAAGAAATCAAAATTGTTATTAAATATCATTATTATTTCCAGCCGCAGATTCCCAAAATTTTGACGAAAACGATGTGTCGGACTTGAACTTCCAGGTCGAAGAGGAATCCTCTGACGAAGACCAATGAATTTTAATACTCTTTCATAAGTATTTTTTTCTTTCTCACTGTTTGTAATTTGAATAAATAAAGAAACTAATTATAAAAATAAAATAAACCTAAAATTTTATTGAAAAGTATTCTCAATATGCTCTATACAACTCAAAAAAACATCAATTACCGTAAACTGAGTGAAAATCTGTTGATTTATTCAAAAGTTATGACAGTTTAAAAATTCAATAAATTGTGTTTTATCCAACTTGTATCGAGCTTTTTTGCTCAAAATATTCATAAGTATAGATTAGCTATCTTTTTGAGCTTAAAGAGCTCAACAAAAGTGTAATAAACAAAATTTAGAGCGTTCGGAATTTGCAGAAAATTACAGCAATGGCTTTTGCTATGAACTTTTTTTTAATTCTTTTAAATTGTCAGATTAAACAAATTCCTTTACAAACTTGTCAAATTAAGGCTGGGTACTACTAGTTTGTCGAGTTGAATCATCTGTATGAAAATCTGACGCGCGCGAGTATTGCAAAGTCACAATTTTTTTTTGCATTTGCAAAAATTGATTAGGGACTTTTAGTCACGTCCAAATCGTCAGATTAAGTAAGAGGAAACTTGTGACGACTTAAATAATAAGTCCCTATAATTACTGACACGCCGGAGAAAATACATTTTTTTTTGCTTATACCGCTATTCGTTACGAGCGATCCGGCAGATTAATATTTCTCCGTGGACAGAAGTTTGTGGGCTATCTACACTTCCAAAATCTGACGCGCTCGAACATTTTTTTTTATCACTTTTTTTTACATTTTTGAAAATTTATACACGCTCTCCCCACCACTAAAATGGTAAACTTCATAGGAGCTTTTTTCTTATTTAGCATCTAATCTTTGCAATCCAATAGATCTTCTAACCGCTGGAGACACTACAAATTTAGCACTCTGGGCTCCCCTACTATAAGGGGGCAGTGTGTGATGCCATGTTTGGTACATATTCCCTTAACCAGTTGCATAGACCTAAAAAGCTTTGTAATTGCTTTTTTGTCTTTGGCAACTGGAAATCCTTAATTTTGTCGTAATGTTTTTCTAGGGGATATGTTAAATCACCCTTTATATGGTGTCCCAAATATTCCAGATCGTTAGTAAATAGTTGACACTTTTTCCCAGATACTTTTAAGTTGTGTATTTGAAGCCTTTCAAATACTAGCCTTAAGTGCTCCAAATGATCTTCTGCTGTATTGCTGTATATGAGGATGTCGTCCAAGTATACTATTACAAATTTCTGTATATAACCAACCAAAACTTCGTTAGCCATTAATTTCTGAAAAGTTGAAGGTGCATTTTTTAACCGAACGGCATAACGTTGAATTGATACGCCGCTCCGTCGGGTGTGGTAAAAGCTGTGATAGGTTTTGACTCCTCATCCAGAGGGATTTGCCAATAACCCTTTTTTAAATCTATGAGGGAAAAGTACTTTTCCTGCGCTATATCCTTCAGGCAGTCTTGTACCCTCGGTAATACCGCGGATTCGTCTACAGTTATATTATTAATTTCCCTAAAGTCCAGGCAAAACCTCGGTTCCTTATCGTCTCTCTCTACAACGACAGGAGAAGAAGCGTACGGGGAGACAGTAGGCTCTATTATTCCTTTTCGTCTCATCTCCTCAACTTCTTCATAGAGAATATTGCGTTTCCGGGGATTTAGGGGATAACACCTCCTATTAATTATTTTATTTTCTTTTAAAACTATTTTATGTTTTGTTGTTCTGGTGGTTGGTTGGGTCAGCCCTACTTGAAAAATATTCTGGAATTCCTTAACCAGGCTATGTAAAGCCTCAGGGTGGTGGTCCTTTAATTCAGGCAAAAGTATTTCAGCTTCGGAAACCTTCCGGCATTCCATCCAGAATATAGTTTGGCGGTTAGTCTTCCCGACGTATAGACACCGTCGCGGGTAGTCCAGGACGACATCCTCGTTTCTCAGGAATGGATCTCCCAAGATAACCTCGTCGCATAATCCCGATACCACCCAGAAAGACACCTTAAACGTATGATTCCCTATGCTGAAATCTATATCCACTGTTCCCTTAACTATGGCTTTCTGCCCTTCGCACGCTAGGCTTAGCGTTGCTACCGGGGCTTTCCTAATATTAGGAGGGGCGATTTTGTCCGATATTAGATTTCTATCGGCGCCCGTATCTATGAGTGCCTGGTATTTTTCACTTCCTATTTTCACAGCAATTATTGGTGACTCCTTTAAGTTCTTACTAGTAGCATTTATGTTAATTATACTCGGGCCGACATCCGTGAACAAAGTATTGTTCTTTAAATGATCTTTAGTTTCCACGGACGCTGAGCGATTTTCTAATTCCGTGGAAACCGGTTTTTCAGTAATTGTAATTATTGGCTGTCGGCCCTGGAGGAGTTTTCCGACTCCTTTGGGCTCTCGACAGTCACTTTATTTTTTCCTAGCCTTCCGTTTACTTTTATTTTCATCCCGAGGGATTTCCTGCTTCTCGATTTCGGGAGTATTTTGTGGGGCTTTATTTTCCTCCACAGGATTTCCCACAACCTTGACTTGGGGTTTCCTCGGGCAGTCATTATTGAAATGATCGCCTTGACAATAACGGCATGGATATCTTGGTTTAATTTTATTGGTATTTTGGCCTGCGATATTTGGATTTTCACCCACTGGTTTATGAGCGGGATTTCCCGCAGGTATATTTCTAGGTACGGATGGCCGGGTATTTTTATCATTGTTATAAAATTTGTTATTTTGATTAGAATAATTATTATTTCGCGAAACCTGACCAGGGTTTCTAGAGAAATTAACAGAAGTGTTAATTTGATTAGACTTAAAATTTGTATCATGTCGGGATGCCACTTTATTTTGGGAGAAATAAAGAAACTCTTGTTTTATATCATTTTCCAGGCGGACTGCTAATGAAACTAATTGGTCGAATGAATAAAAAGAGGTAGTCCGTAATCTGGATCTGAGGGGGGGAATAATCTGGGTTAAAACTAATTGGATTAAATTAAATTCATCCTCCTCCGGGCAAACCCGCGAGAAGAGCGCGCGCCTTTTTAGTAAGAAAGTTTCTACTTTCTCATCTTTCCCCTGATTAGTCCCGTATAGTTTAGCCTTTAATTCGGTTATATTTTCCGAATTCCCGAACCTTTCCACTAATCGGTCGGCGAATTCGCGAAAATCCCTAATGTAATAGCGATATGGTTCGAACCATTCCCGAGCTTTTCCCTGTAGAAAATCCCGAGCGTGGTACACCTGATCCTCGGGGTGTACTTTATTTATTGCGAACCATTTAGAAATTTCGCGAACGAAAGAAATAGGATCCTCATGTTCGCGCCCAGAAAAATTTTCGCGGAAGTTCGTTTTACGCAAATTTTGTTGCGCGGAAGCTTCCGATAAGCTTTTCAGCGATTTGGCCATTTCAATTTGCAATAATGTTGTCGCGTCCGTGCTTTGTCGCGAAGTTCTAGGTAATGCTGCGGCAACGGAGGCCTCGTCCGTGCTACAGTGAGCGTTATTATTATTTATGTAATTAGGATTATTTTTAATTGGATTATTTTTTAAGTTAGGATCTCCACCAAGGAGGTCCCTATCAAGTGGTTCCCCATCCAGGAGTTCTCCACTAATGATGTCCTCATGATAATATCCTCTTGAAAAATGTCCCCACCAGGGATGCCATGTTGCCGATCAGCCGGTTCTTGCTGTTTAAGAGGATTTAATATTTGGTAATTAATATCGGGAGTACTGGGCCTAAGGGGTCTTATCCCGCTTAGGGTATCTGCGGACGCTTCTGAGATTGTTTCGAAAAATTTAATTTTGTCCAATACGGATCCCGATTTAACAGGCCCGGTACGGGTTTTGGGAACCGCGTTCACCGAATTCCTATTTGTCCCTGATTGGAATTCTTCCGGCGTGGCGGCCTCAAATCTAGAACTATTATTATAGGCTAAATCGCTTGTAGTATTATACATAAAATTTTCATAGTCATTAGTCTTATCACGGGAAGTCACATTCATCCCGTAGGATGAGGGGAAAACCCGCCTTCCTCCCGGTGAACCAGAATGATTGTTCACCGCCCCATTAATGTGACTTGATGAAAATAATGGGCGATTTGTGCCGGTCGGAAAATGTATTTCATGAGCTACTATAGCTTCAGATGTAGGAGGGTGCATGCTAAGAGAATTAAAATTTTCCATAATGGAAAATTAATAAAAAGAAAATTTATTGAAATATTTAAAAGGGAGTAGAATTGGCACTTAAGAAAATTTTAGGGAAATGGGAAAGTTGTCAGTCGTTTTAAGAGCTCTTTACAAAGGTTTATAAAACTTAAAATTATTGTTTACAAGAATTTCCTTTAAACTAAATAAATTGATTTTGTTTTAACAAATTAAGTTTGCTAAATGTTTATCTATTTTTTTTATTTTGCACCAAAAGTCCTACTGTGCTATTTAAAGTTTTTCACTCACGAAAAGTGCGGGAATTTTCACTGTGTCTTCCACGAAGTTTTTTAATAACACTAACACGTCTAATTAGTTCGTGGCTTGATAGTGATTATCAGAATAATGAGTACAATTAATTTTGATTAATTACAAGAAATTCATCAAAAGTTAATCAATACTAAAAGCTAATAACTAATTAAAAAATTGAAAGCTAATTTACTTTATTAAAACGAGTTATCCCTCTAGATAACTGGTTTTATTTCCCAAATCAGTGCAAGATAGAAAATTAAAATAAAGTTGCCAATTAAAATGCAATCACTCAAAATAATTAATAAAAACCAAAAACGTAAGTTTTAAATTCCGAATAAAACCAGCGATTTTGCGAACTGTTACAAGTTTGGCAAAAAGTGAGGTTATATCAAAATTTAAATTGCTTTCAATTTTCAAAAATACAAATTAAGTTTTATTTACAGTTAATTAACACTTATAATCTTATAGTTATTTTTAAAGTTAAAATTAGTCCAGAATGGCTAATTTACAAAGATAAAAATTTACAAAAAGCTGATGATGTCTTATTAAAGACTTACAAAATTATTAAAATATAAAAATAAGAAAAATGAGGTTTTTCTTATAAGTTTTAAATTTGGAAAAATATTTACAAGAAAAAGTCCAATCAGGTAAAAATGTCTATACAAAAAGCTATCGGATTAGCGCGGTTTTAATTTTGCACAAAAACTAAATCAGCTAATTTGTATGAAAAGTCTAATTAGGAAAATTGCCGGTGCGTGCGGGCCGGATCTTGACTGAGAATCAGGAGCAAATCACTTGACATTGATTTAATCAGGAATTATCCTTGGCTAGCGTTTTTCTATAAGTTTTAGAGATCTATCCCAAACTATTCTCCCGGACTGACCAACAGTTATGGACCAGCTGGATTTCGTAGGGGCTCGGAAAACTTTAACGGATTTTTCAGAAGGAAAGCTTTTACCTATTGGAGCGATAGCGCGCTATCCCAACTCCTGAGTACTGACGTAGGCAGTCACTAGTACTCCGCGGACTTTCCTGTACCTCTTACTTTACCGGATAAAAACGCGTCGCGATAATGTTCTGAATATCTCCACTTCTTCAGGAAAGGAAATTCCGTCAAATACCACACTGGCTTTTGGAACGGAATGGCCAATCCACAAGTACTGATCCCCTTTTTCACCTAGTTAGTGTATCGTCTAGGGTATATTATAGGCAATGCAGTAGGCGCACCGATCAACCTGAGGTCTAACTTCGGATGTTAGAGGGCTGAGAGACTCTCTGTTCAACTATCTTCACGAATCTCTTAACTTCTGACTAAAACCCTGTCATTTTATTTGTTTTAGCAATTTCTAACTGCGTAATAGATCCTTTCAACCAATCACGAGCCTTTGTATACGCCCCGATTCTTGATTCCCGAAAGGCTTTGTTCTAATAGCAAATTTAGAAGAATTCTTATGGTTACGCAACCCTTAATTTACCAATTATTCGCGAACCCCTTAATGAAAAATCGCGTACCGTATCTTGAATTTCGCGTTTAGTTATTCCCCTAAACTGTAAAACCACCCCTGAGAAAATCCCATTAAGAATTTAAATTTCCCAACGGCTTTTCCGCGAAGGAGGGTGATTTTCGGGATTTTTACCCGTGTATTTATAAGAATAAAACTTTATTATAAACCCTAGAGATTTAAATTATGCTTTAAAATATCCCGGTTTACTAGGGCTAACTTAATATAAAAGAAAAAGAAAATCGATTCAGTATTTTTCCTGCAATACGTGAATTTCCAACATGCGAACCCTCGTTTTGGTAATTCTAAATTCAGGCGCGCTGAGAACTTTCCGACGGCGAAAGATTCATGGGCACGCCCCCTTAAGTAAGGTGACCACCCGTCCCGTATTGGCCGGGACATGTTCCGTATTTTGAGATGTTGTCCCGTAAAAAAAATATGTCCCGTATTGTCCCGTTTTTCAAAGTTTTATCCCGTTTTGTACCGTATTTCTGCGTGTAAAAATATTTTTAAATTAAAATTTTAATTTACTAAAATTTATATTTTTGCGGATCTAGGCAACACTGCAATGTGTTACATTGCCCGCGCCGCCGCCCAGCACCCACAAAATCGGCATCGCTAAGAACATGACAAACGAAACATTTCCGTCTCTTTCTTTGTCTTTATTTTGCTGCTGTTTAAAATAACGTGCAAAATGAAGATGCAGAGACGAATCGTATGTTCAAACTAGCTTGCTATACTATGTATCCTGCGTGCTGCAGCGCGTCGAAAAGTGCAAATTGTAAGCTTTTAAGTTTTTAATCGTTTGACAGTGCGCTTTAGTTTAGTTTGTCGCTATTTTATTCGTAAATTAGTCATTTAAAATTGTTAAAGAGTAGTTATACAGATTAGAAACTTAAATACTGGATGCACAGAGGTAAGATTAACTATTTTTATCTAAACAAAATAATAATTTGACCAATTTGTATTCTATTCTGCAGAAATCCTGACAAAGATGTCGCAAAAAAGACGCCGATGTATTTTTAATGCCACTCTAAAAGAAAAATATCCCTTCATCAATAAACATGGGCCAGATGATTCCTACGTAAAATGCACTCTGTGCGGCGGCGAATTTTCAGTAGCTCACGGAGGAAATAATGACATACAACAACATTTAGAAACTGTAAAACACAAGTCCGGGGCAAAAGCTGTAGTTGCTTCACAAAGTATGCGAAATTTTTGCACCAGTTCAACATTGGACGAAAAACACAAGAAATTGTGCGCATCTGAGGGGACATGGGCGTACCATTTAATTCAACATAATCATAGTTTTAGGTCGGCTGATTGTACTTCAAAGCTAATAACTTCAATGTTTGAGCCAAAATTTTCATCTGCTCGCACAAAATCAAATTCTATCATTTGCGAGGTCTTGGGATCCCTAGCAATTGAGACAGTCAGAACAGACCTAAACAATGTCAATTATGTGACTATATGTTCTGACGCATCCAATCATAAAAATATAAAATTGTTTCCGATTTTGGTGAGGTATTTCTTACCGACTGTAGGGATTCAATTAAAAATATTAGACTTAAAATCCCTCCCTGGGGAGACAGCTAACA
>JAHBCN010019069.1:0-16406 GCA_019359885.1 Listronotus oregonensis
AAATTTATAATTTTTAATATTTTTATAAAATTTATTATATTTATTTATTTAAATAAAAATAATAATTATAAAATATTTTTAAAAAATTTTTTTTTTTATAAATTTTTTAATTTTAAAAAAAAGGGTTTTAAGGGAAAGAGGGGAAAAAAGGGGGCTGAAAACCCCTTTGGTTTTTTTTTTTGAAAGTTTTCTTCTTTTTTTAAAAAAAAAAACTTCTTAAAGTCTCTATTTTTAAAAAAATCCCATAACAAAACGGTATAAAACCTCACACAATATAGAATTTTCCCCCAAAATTACCAAAAAAATTTTTAATTGGTTGATTGACCGTCCACACCTGATAGTGGGGTTTTGGCTCCTTTTTTTTTTTCTTTTTAAAAAAATTAACAATAGATCTCGTTTTTGTATTGTGTTTGCTGGATTGAATTTTTTTATATTTTAAATTTTTAAATTTTCGATTTTTTGGTTTTTTTTTAAATTTTTTCAGTTTTAAATTCATTCAAAATTTATTAATACAAAATTTCAACTTTTCTAATCCCTGGTAATTCTTAAAAATCTGATTATAAGAACAGACGTACTGCCATTGCCTCGTTTTGTAATTTTTTTTTTTGGTGAAAAACTGTTCAACCATGTCCCCATCTCACTTAACCTTCCAAAACCCAAACATCTATCCTTTTTTTTCTCAAAAACTCCACCAGTTATCCTTCTATCCTTGTCCCCCAAAGATATAACCTTCTTTTAAACATAAAAACTTTCCCGGGGGTTTCCCCAAGAAAAAAATTAAAATGAAAAAGTTTTTTTTTTTTATTTCAAAAACAAAAGGGTTTTTTTCTTGTTTTTAGTTAATAATATGGTGTTCCGTCTGTTTGTTTTTTGAATGGG
The DNA here is from genome assembly GCA_019359885.1 of Listronotus oregonensis. NCBI lineage: Eukaryota > Metazoa > Arthropoda > Insecta > Coleoptera > Curculionidae > Listronotus > Listronotus oregonensis. The sequence goes on from JAHBCN010019069.1 coordinate 880, forward strand.
TTTTTCCTTTCATCTTTAGCTGTTTTATAATTTGAACCCACTTTGGAAGGAACTTTAAAATGTATTATTTTTATCTACTAACAAGCCCTTCTTTTTTTTTAGTGGCCCTAGGAAGGTAAAATATACACAAACTTGCGAAAAAAAAAAAAGGGTTTTTTTTAACCTCTAGGCCAGTTTCCCTAAAACTGCACTCCCCAATATTTTCGAATCTTCTTTTAAATAATATAAAATATATATATATATATATATATATATAATATATATATATATATATATATATATATATATATATATATTTAAAAGGGAAATTTAACCGTATAACTTAATTTTTGGGAAACCCAAAATCAAAAAAAATATCAATACGCATGCCTCCCCAAATTTTTAACCAAAATTTAAATTAAAGTAATTTTTCCCCCCTTCTAATTTAAATATTACAAAAGCAAAAAAGGACATTCCTCTTGGACAACTAACAATTTTAAGTCAAAAAGAATCCGTCAATTTTCCCCCCCCGATTTTAAAAAATCGAATCAAAAAAATTAAAAAGAAACCCCTCAATTGACACATTTGAAAACGACCAATCAGAACAAGTTTCCCCAAAGCACCAAGCATATGAACTACGCTTTATGGTGTTTTGATCAAAAAGGACCCCGAATAGCTTTCAATAGAAGGCGCTAGTGTAAAAAAGCCAAGAAACCAATGCAAAAGTATGGTTTAGAACGGGTCTTTTTCACCGGGGCCCTTAATTTATTATTTGGGCCATTTTTTAAAAAGAAGTGATCCCGGTCTTTGGATCCATGCAAATGTTTTTAGAATAATCAAACCCGGATCAGAACTGCTTTGTTTGTTTCAACTAGTCAAATTTGCCAGCACTCCCTTTCCATTCACAGGTTGTGACGTGGCAATTATTTCCCGGGGTTTTGGAAAAAACGGATATCATTTGTATCCCAGAAAAGCGTTTTTTTTAAATTTTTCAGGTTTTTTAATTAAAAAGGGCACAAGGAGTGGCCGGGGCAATAAAAAAAACCAAAAAGGCAGTCGTTCATTGGGCCCAACCCAGCATCCACAGACAGTGCTCGCAATATGGGGGGATTTTTTTTCACTGCTTGGCAGGATCATCAATGGGATGGATTTTCTGGTCTTAAAGTGATTTTTTGGGATCCGTGACCGCTAAACTACCCATAAAAGTATCTCTGGAAACTGAAAATTATCCTTTCACTCCTTCCCTATGAGAGACAAATTTTTTTTGCTTGGTTTTCTGTTTAAAACTCTGCAACAACTTTTTTCAAAAGGGGGGTTCCCCCCGCCCTATCTGATTTTAACCCTCGGGGGTCGGGGAGCTCCCCAACGGTGGGGGTTCTTCTGGGGTGGTGGCGGTAAAACCCAGTTCCTTTTTTTTGTTTTTGTGGTGCAAGGTGTTCTTTCTATGGTGAAAGGGTACGAGATACGGGGGTATTCAAAGATCGAAAAATTTAAAATTTGTTTTTTTTCGTGGCTTTTTGGAAAGAAAAAAAAAATTGGTTCTTTGTTTTTTTCCCCACCTCCTTTCGTTTTTGCGTTCCCTTTTATTTTGTTTTTTTTTAAATTCCATTTTCTTTTAAAAACCCTTTTTTTTTTCAACTCTTAAAAAATATATTTAAAAATGATAACTCGGGGTTTACATGAAATGCAATTGGTAATTTATCTAAAGTATCCACTTCAAAGACCTAAAGTTTTTTAAAAGTTTTATTTCAGAGGCCGATCGTGGGAAAAAAATAGGTCCCATATCTGTCTCACAAAAAAAATTAAACAACTTAAAACAAAACAAAATATTTAAAAAGATTTAAGGATCCTAAAAAATCAAAAACCCGAACGGGTAATTTTTTGGGAAATTTGTTTTAAGTTCTGCTTAGTTTTTTCCAAGAAATTTTAAAAGGTGTATGGAAGGTCAATGCTGTATAAAAAAATTGCCCAGGCGTGCAGGGAGCGGAAATGGGGGAATCGACCCCGGGGTTTCACAATGAATGTGGTCAGGCGGATTTCCAAAATTTTTGTTACCGAAACACAAAATAAAAGGTGTATGGAAGCCCAATGATATGGCCCATTCGTAAAAAAATGCCCACCCCGTATGAAAATAACTGTGTTTTTGGGGATTCTCCCAATCAAAATTTCCCAGAAATAATTTAATGTGTTCCTCCCCCTGAAAATCGGGGGAAAGTTAAAAAATTTTTTTTTATGAGCCGGGTTTTTTTGGATTGATCAATACCTTCTTTTTTATATTATTTTATTAAATTGTGATTTTAAATTTTTGTGTTTATTGTTTTTTTTTAAATATTAACAAAATGACAAAAGGTTGTATGGTTTTGTTTAAAACCGGGGTAACACCCCCGGCTTTTTATTTTAGGTAAGTATTTTTTATTTAAATTATTCCTTATAAGACGTAACGTTAGGTAACCAATAAATAAATCAATTATGAATAATAAAATAAAAAAAGGGAAAATATTATAGAAAAGAAGGCAATTTAACTATCTTTTAGATATTTCCAAATTTTGGTATTTCTGTGGATTTTAAAAAAAAAAAGGGTTTAAATTTAATTTTTTTCTTTAATAATTTAGTACACTCTTTTTAAAAGGTAAAAATTTTGTTAGGGGAAATTTTAATATATACAGGTCCCTCTAATTGAATAAAAAGGAAAAAATTTTGGTACGGTTTTTTTGATTACAAAAAAAAAAAAAAATTGGGAATGTTTTGTTTTGGATACGTCATAAAATTTAAATCCCCAACCTTATTTACACCATTTCCCTTTTTTTAAAAATTTTGATTTTTCACTAAATTGCACACAATATTTCACAAACACCTTTTAAAAACTTTTTTTTTTATTTTACACCACAAATTTTAAGGAAAAAAAAGTAAAATAAATAAAAAACAAGGGTTTTAAAAAGGGGGTTTTTAAAAAATTTATTTTGTAAAAAAAAAGAATTTGGCCCACTATTCATTGGGAAATTCCCGGGGGGCCCCCCTCCTTTCCCCCGCCCCGGCCCCCCAAATTTTTCACAGTATTGGGCTTCCTAAACCCTTTTAAACTTCCCTTTTTTACATCATCAAAATTTAAAAGACTAACTATACGTTCATTGTTTTTTTTTTTTTTCCCCAAATTGGGGTTAAAACTAAACTATTATATAATATTTAAAATTATTGTGAATTATTGGATTTTAAATCATCAGATTTAACAGGAAAAACGTCCCCTTACAGCCTTTTTTAAATAGTTGATTTTTTTGGGGTTTTATTTTTACCAAAAAACCCTTTATAAAATAATTAAAAGGGGTTTTTAAAAAAATTTGAAACATTGTATGATATTTTTTTATTATTAAATTCGGTAAAAAAGGGGGCAAAATAGTGTAAATGGTTTAATTAATTATCATATTTAAGGATGGATATCTGAAAAAAAAACATTGAAAAAAAAACCCTTTTTTTAGATTTGTGATCTGTATGCAAAAAAAACCCCTCAAAGGGGCGAAAAAAAAAATTACCATAATTTGGGTTTTTGTTTTTAGGGTAATACAATATTTTTTAAATTTATAATTTGAAAAATCAAAAAAAATAAGTAACAGAAACAAATTTAACAAAAAGTTAAATATCCCCCCGGGGCCCCGGGGGGGTTTAAACTAAGTAACGTTAAGTGTGGTAAAGGGGAAATTTATCTCTACCAGCCTTAATATTTTGGGGAAAGGGAAAAACCCGCGGCTGGGAGATTCCCGTTAACCCTCTGGAGGTGATGGAAAAGGAAAATGGGAAAAATTTGGGGGCTCTTAAGTTGGACTGTAAAAAAATGCATAAAAGTGACACTACCTGTTGCTCTGTTGGAAGCTGTCAAAGAATTAAAACTTGCCAACCCCTCGGACAGAAGTAGAAAATACCTAAAAACCCATGTAACATATCCCCTCCAGCCCGTCGGGGGAAAGAGAAGGAAGCTTTTCTGTAAACGGGATCAATAATAAGACGAACAGATTTTTTTTTGAATGGAATCAAGAACGATAAATTGTAGGAAATACCCATTGCCCAGACATGAGAAAAATATTGTAAAGATGGTCTGATGAGAATACATACAGAGTATACAGATTAGACGGAAAAAGAAATACTTACGGCTCAAAAGAAAATCCAAGCTTTTTAAAGCAGCTGAGGCTATGGATGTAATGTGTTTGTGTCAGTTAAAAGTGACGTCTAAATGATTAATTAACTTCTTTTCGCGACACCGAACATGACTGGGTCTTGGAGCAATAAACTGAACAAGATTTTTGAACCCCAATTCAAGATTAGTTTATGGTCTTTGAAAATGATATTTGAATTGATCTCCCTTTTTTCCTAATGAGGGAATTCTTATGTTACCCTTGAATTTGCTTGACAAAACCATATAACTTTCAGGCATTTTGTTACGATATTGTAAGTGACAAACGATAAACACAAAATTATAGTTACAATTAAAAAAACCAATAATCACTAAAATATAAAGGTTTTTATCAATCCAAAAAATTCTGCAACCACAAATTAAAATCAGACATCGGCACACCGCGGATATGGTTTCATAAAACCACCGTCACACCGAAAACGGGACTCCGGCTCTGTCAAAAGATAATGTGTTGCCTAGCTACAAATTTGAGGAGGCATCACATTACAATATTTTGGGGAATTTTTTTACTGCGCAGGATCGAGGGGGGCCCTCATGACAGTTATTTTCATAGTGGGCCAGACACTTTTTGATCTAATACGCCATATATTTCCCATTAACCTTCAAACTTCCGTGATCAGCACACAAAAAAATGATGCATCTTCGTCGCATCCCGTAATCAACCCTACGTCACCAGGGAGGTCGTTATTTTTTAAAATAATTATTTCATAATTTGACTTAAATTAAAAATAAACAATGTCTTATATAATAAAAGATCGAATTCTTAAATTTGAATTTTATGGCATAAGCGGAAAATGTGGTGTTATTAAAAATATTGTTACGGTAATATGTCTTTAGTTTTTACGTCTCATGGATTTTTTTTTCATCTTAAAAAAATCCAAAATTTTTTTTTAATAACAACCCTTTTTTTGTTTTTCAAGTTTTTATCAGATAATTGTAAACCCCATTTTTTATTGCCTACGTGACAAAAAATCGTTCTAGTAAGAAAATATAATTAATAAAATCATTCACCTGAGTCAACTGACGTACTCAATACCATTTTTAAGTGGTTGATGATGTAAAAAAAATAAAGTGCATACGTAAAGTAATAAATAAATTCTTTAAAATTTAGGAAAAAGCTTTACGCGAACCGTAAAATTTGATTCCTTTTTCCGCTTTTTATTCAGATAGAACAAGGAAGTTTAAAGGTGTTGGGAAGGCCAATACTGTAGAACAAAATTGTCGGGCGTGCAGGGCGGGAATAGGGGGTTGGGCCCCGGTTTTTCGCAATGAATAGTAGGTCAGAGCCGGACTTCCATAATTTTTGTTACTATCTATAAAGTTGACATCATCAAATGTCAAATTCAAGCATTCACTGTTTTTTTTATTTTTTCAAATTGTTGTTTTAAACGATATAGAATAATTAAAACCATTGTGTAATATTGGATTTTTTTTATCATCGATATAATATGGAAAGAAGCCTTCTATTTAAATGGTCGATATTTTTGTGGAGTTTTGTATCTTTACCAAAAATATTTGTAAATAAAAAAAACAAGATTTTTAAAAAAAAATTTCAAACATTGTATGATAGTTTCATGTACTTATCACCAATTTTGTGATAAAAGAAGGGCAAGATATGTAAATGAGTTTAATTTAAACCCAAGATTCTGGTTGTACATTAAAAAATAAAAAAATTTTTTAACTGCCTTTTAGGCATTTACTTTCACTAATAACAAACATTTATGAGACATAATAACAATGGTTAAAATGTTTAGTAACCTTTGGTACCCAGGTATCCATTGTAACAGTATCCGTTAAATATTATGTGTCTACAGTATGTCAAGTTTAAAGATGATAATGTAAGTTTAAAAAACCCAAAAAACTAATTTCTTTTTAAAAAATACAGAAAAAGAAAAAAAGGGGCTTTAGCATAAAATTGTACTTTCTTTCATTCAATTAGAGGTGTATACAGGTGTTTCAAAAAAATGGACCATCGCTCGTGGGGGAATTCCAAATAAAAAATAATAAAAAAAAATCCTATGCCCTGGGACCGGGAAACCCGGTTTCAAAAAGGAAATTAAAATTTCAATTTTTTTTAATTTTTTTTTTAAATGACCCAAAACCATCAAACCGATTTTAATGAAAAATTAGAAATTAAAAAATATTAAAAAAGTCCCAGTTTTAAATAAAAATCTGTTTACAGCTGCGCCGTGTGCAGGGAACTGTAAAAATGTATTTAGAAAAAAAATATTGGCCCCCTACTTTTAATTTTTTATGCACCAGATATGAAACTTATTAAAAGGCCAAAAGTTCCCCTTGGTATTTTTTTTTTGGGGTTTCCTTGAGATATGGTTTTTTTAAAAAAGTCAAATACCCATTCATCCGGGGAATGAAAAAATAATCTGAAACACCGATTATTCAAAAATCTTGTTTTTTTCTCAAATTGCTTAGTATCAATTATTTGGGGTATCAATTTTCCATCAATATTTGGGTGGTGTTTTGGAAATCACATAATTGGGCCTGTTGTTCTGAAAACGTCTTGAACAGGAATCATATTTAAATTTTTTTTTCGAAATGATTTGCCGAAGTTACTACCACTTTTTGTGAGAAATGGTACAATGCGGTTCCAACATATTTAACACTAGGCCCCGATGGATTGGTCGTGGAGGTCCAGTCCCATGGCCACCTGGATCCCGGACCTAAACCCCCTATTTTTTTATTTGGGGGTTTTTTTTAAAAGAAATATTTTTAAAAACACCTTTAAAATCAGAGAAAATTATTGGAAAAATAAAAAATGCATTTGTCATCATTAGAAGACCCTTTTCGAAATAAAAATCTTTGCGGAAAATTAAATTTTTTAACAACGCTAATGGGGTCCTTTTTTTTCTTTGCTTTAAGTAAATTGTTTTTGCACAAACAATAGTTTTGAATAATCATGGTGTTTGTACATTCTTTTTTTTCCCCACAAGGGGGATTTCACTTTTTTATAAAATTAACCATATCTGGGGAAACACTAAAAAAAAACCCCAAAGGGGAAATTTTGGGGCTTTTTAAAAGCTTAAAACGGGTGCTTTAAAAAGGGAAAAGTCAGGGGGACATATTTTTTCTCTAAAACTTTTTTACGTTACCCCGTGCACGCCACTGCCGCACTGGCAGATTTTTAAAAAACTTCCTTTAAAGTTCAATTTTCATTAAAATCGTTATGGTTTTTGGGTCATTTAAAAAATTGAAAAAAATTAAACTTTAACCCCCTGTATTTCGAAAAACCAGGGTTTCGGACCCAGTGCATAGGACTTTTTTTTTTTTTTTAGTAAAGAATTACCCCACGAGCGATGGTCCATGTTTTAAACACCCTATATATTAAAATTTGCCTGTCTGTCCAGTAATTAATAATTTTGATCCTTTAAAGAATGTACTAAATTATTAAATGAAATAAAGAACCTAAATGTAAACCTTATTTCTTTTTAATAATCCACAGAAATACACAAACATTGTGGAAATTATCTAAAAGATAGTTAAGATTGCCTTACTTTTCTCACTGCTATTTCCTATGTAATTTTCATTATTTTATTATTCATAATTGATATATTATTATTTTTCGGTTACCTAACTTTACGCTCAAAAGGGCACCTAATTTAAATATAAGCAAGACTTACCTACAGTAAAAAATGCCGGGTATGTTACCCTTGGATTTGCAAGACCCATACAACCTCTAATCATTTTGTTACGATATTATAATTAACAAACAATAAACACAAAATTATAGTCACAATTTAATAAACACTAATTACTAAATTAAGAAGGTTTTTATTAACCCAAAAATTCTGCAACCACAAAATATAGGTACTCACAAAACAAAACAATCGAAACTAATACGGCGCAAAGGGCACAAACCACAACGAAAATGACGAATGATAAGACGACGACGGTTGACGATACAGCGCGGATATAGTTTCATACGCGCCGCGCGCCCTTACGGCTCTCATAAAAGTATAATGTGTTCCCTAACACTGATTTATTAGTGTGTAAGTAGGCAACACTTTAAATATTTCGTGGAATTTTGTTTTGCGCAGAATCGGCGGGGCCAACTCTGACAGTTATTTTCATACTGGGCTGGGCATTTTTTGATCGAATGGGCCATACCATTGGCTTCCATACACCTTTAAACTTCCTTGAGATAGAATTGATACTTACAGGGTGATTTCTGTAGGAAGTATGATATCATCTATATTTGTTTTCAATTGTAACGCCCATTTTTTATGGGTTAAATAACAAAACACAAGTAAATTAAATGTTCATACATACAATAAATATTTGGTTTTTGTCAGCTGTCAGTGATTTGAAAGTAAGCCCTTTGAGTCTCTCCGGAGTCAGTTCTTTAAAAAAGTGTCCGGCCCACTATGAAAATAACTGTCAAAAGGGGGGCCTCCTCGATCCTGCGCAGTAACAAAATTCCCCAAAATATTGTAATGTGATGCTCAGCTACACACAGTTTGTAGGTAGGCAACACATTATCTTTTGACAGAGCCGGAGTCCCGTTTTTGTGCGACGGTGCGGTGTTGATAAAACCATACCTGCGGTGTGCCGTTGTCTCATCAACCCTTCCAAGCGATTGTTTTGCCTTGTGTGATTTTATTTTGTGGTTGCAGAAGTTTTTTGGATTGATAAAAACCTTCATATTTTAGTGATTATTGGTTTATTTAATTGCGACTATAATTTTGTATCTATTGTTTGTTACTTACAATATCGTAACAAAATGACTGAAAGTTATATGGTTTTGTCTTGCAAATCCAAGGGTAACATACCCGGAATACCCAACCCTCATTACGAAAACAAGCGCGGGTCAATTCAAATATCACTTTCAAAAGACCATAAAGTTATCTTGAATTGGGGCTTTAAAAATCTTGTTCAGTTTAATGCTCCAAGACCGAGTCATGTTCGGTGTCGCGAAAAAACATTTTGGCGTTACTTTTGAGAACAACCTTATCTGACACAAACACATTACATCCATAGCCTCAGGTGCTTTAAAAAAGCTTGGATTCCTCTTTTGAGCCAGTAGTAGTCTGGACAATGGTAATTCCTACGACTCTTATCAATCTTGATTCCATTAAAAGAAGATCTGTTCGTCTTATTATTGATCCCACGTTAAGAGAAAAGCTTCCTTCTCTTTCCCACCGACGGGCTGAGGGGATATGTTACATTTTTATAGGTATTTTTACGACTTCTTCGCCGAGGAGTTGGCAAGTACAATTCCTCTGACAGCTTGCAACAGAAAAACACGTAGCGCCACTTTTATGCACCCTTTTATAGTCCAACTTAGGAGACCCCGAACTTTCCACTTTCTTTGTTCCATCATCCCCAGAGTGTCTAGATTGGAATCTGCTATCCGCAGAAGTTTTCCCTTCTCCAAACATTTAGGTCTGGTGTATATAAACTCCCCTTTACCACACTTAACGGTACGTTAGTATTCAAGCCTCAGCCTTGGTGGACTGCCTGACGATTTAAAAAAATCTTATGTAAAAAACTCTATTCTTTTGTTAAATTTGTTTATGTTATCTGCATGAGGTAACACTATTTTATTGTACTTTTATACAAATTATAAATTTATAAAATATTGTATTACCCTAAAACACAAACAACCAGTTCAAATTATGGTAAGTTTTTACTTTTCTTGACCCTTGCCGATTTCGATGATTTTTTGCATACAGAGGCGCTGATTACAAATCTAAAGTAAGTGTTTTTCTTCAACGTTTAATTTTTCAGATATCGATCCTTAAATATAATAATTAGATTAAACTCATTTACACTATCTTGCCCTTCTTTTATCACAGAATTCGTGATAATAACATGAAAGTATCATACAATGTTTAGAATTTATTTAAAAAAATCATGTTGTTAATTATTTTATTCACATTAATTTTCGGAAAATAGACATGAAGAATTGTAAAACATCTGCCCTGCCTAATAAAATTTTTAACTAAGAAAACACACCTAACATTTGATTTTTAAACTAAATATGCTGATTTTGAAGTCCAAAGAAACAATATTTAGATGAAACCAATTTCTCAATAGAGTGTGTATCCAAAATAGGACAAATTTTACTTAAAATACATTCGAATTTTTTTTCCTTATTTTCGAAATAACTATGTATTTGAAGAAAAAATTCTCAAATTTCGGTTATAATTATCTTATAGGAAATTTAATCCTCTACAAAATGGATTTCCTATATTTTTTTTCCCTAAACTGAATAGACATTAGGTAACAATGCATAAAATACGGGAAAACATTTTTAATGATGGAATAATACGAATAATGTACTTTACAACAAGGATAGGTACAATTTTTTTTTCTATTTTATTTCGAAATTAAATAAAAAAAACATCACTGATTACATACTAAACATAATTTAACCTTATCAAAACAGTGATTTTTTTGTATTTAAAGTTGAAATAAAATAGAAAAAAATATCTTTGTTGAAAAGTACATTATTCGTATTATTTAATCATAAAAAATTTCTGCTTGGTTAAGAAAAAAAACGTAGGAGATCGATTTTGTAGAGAATTATATTTTCTTTAAGATAGATGGAACTGAAATTTGAAAAAAAAATATATAGTTGTTTTGTAAAAAAAAAAAAAAATTCCCATGTATTTTAAATAGAAAAGGGGACTTGCCTGTGTAAGTAAGGCAACACATTAAATTATTTCGTGGAATTTTGTTATTGCGCAGAATCGGGGCCAACTCTGACAGTTATTTTCATACTGGGCTGGACATTTTTTGATCGAATGGGCCATACCATTGGGCTTCCATACACCTTTAAACTTCCTTGGTACCAGGACATTTGGGGATAGAAGGCAACGAAAAAGCGAATGAGCTAGGAAGACTTGGATCATCCACACCATATTTAACCTGCCCTTGGAGTAACCAAAACCACAGCACGAGGGCAAACCAGGGAATGGATCTGAAACAAACACGAGGAATACTGGGAAAACCTCAGTAGAATTAGACATGAAAAGAGCTTCATAAGACAAAGTAGGAAAAAACTTCGCATAACAGTAGGGTTGCTAGCAGGGCACGATAGCCTAGGTGGACACCAACACAAGATAGGCCTATACAATAGGGACCCAAGTTGCAGAATGTAAGATGAGGGGGAAGACACAGCCTACCATATCCTGTGCGAATGTGAAGTATTGAATCACAAAAGACAGGCATTATTTGGGCAACCGAAAATGAGCCCACAGGAATATATCAACCAACCAGTCTCGGGGTTATGCAGACTTGTAGAAGGAACAAGACTAATGGAAGGATTGGTATAAAAGATAACGGAAGATTAGGCACAAAAAGCCCATGAGGCTGCGCTGCCTCCGGTAGTGCATCAAGACGGCTCCCAGGGAAGAAGAAAAAGAAGAAACTAATTTTAAAGAAAAAAAAAGGTTTTTTAATTTACCGTTACGGTTGCGCCATCTCGCAGTAGTTTTAGTTTTAGAAACTGAAAATAATTTTCAGCCATTTCTCTTGACCACTTTTACTTAAAATATGTTTTCCCAACGCTGTACCATAAACAGTTTCTGAGCTACAGCCAGCGTCTTTTTTTATTTGGACACCCGGTACACGGTACAAGGAGATTTTTCAGTCAATTAAAATTCATATTAACGACCCACGCAGTTACCGAATGATATTTTGCACTCCACTCCACACTTTAAATGTTTACACAATTAAGAATAAAACTGATTATCTTTATCTTATCTGCAACGAAAACGTCCTATTTATTCTCAAATTTAACCGCAAATAGTACAGTTATACATTGTAAATTAGTCTACAGTTATTATTAATAAAAAAAATTGTCATGTCTTTGCCTAAAAGATTAAAAACGGAAAAAGAATCGACAGTCAGACAGTTGTCGAGAAGTTATCTTGCCGAACTAGAAAAAGACGACAGTGATTTGAGAAATCTGGTTAACAAATTTTTGATCTCCATTGTTAATCAAGTTTTTCTTATCGAAACATTTAATTCACGATTGGGAGCAAAACGAATAGTGCAAATACTGAAACAGCTGAATGGAAATGAGGAAAACCATGAAAATTTAAAACCCTATTTGAGTGAAGAAAACCAGACGTTTCTAAACTGGGAACGGCTGAAAAGCTTAGTAAATGTGTCAGAAGTTTTTTCAAGTGCTAAACATTTATTTGTGTGTGAGTTTTCCAATTAGTGCAAATTGAAAAGGAAAGCAGTGAACTGCTGAACAAAGTTATCAGTGATCTTAAAATGAGCCCCACGAAGAAACTTATTCTAATCACTTCAAAGCCAGGCCTTCTAGATGATCAGATGAAAGAATGGAAAGAAAACATTTCTTAAATTTGATGAGCGTGAAAATAAGGTAACATCAGAGATTTTTAAGAACAAGATGAAGCTTTTATAGGTAGAGCGAAGAAAGGTCATCTGATTGATTTGGAAGAATTGATAGGAAATGGCGTTGATGTCAATACAACTGATCATGTGGGAAGAACAGCTTTACACGCTGCTGCAGAAAGCGGGCAAAAAGAAGTAATTATAAGTTTGCTAAGGCATGGAGCAAAAATTGTTCCTGATAAAGAAGGCAATCTTCCCCTGCACGTAGCGGCAAAGAGGGGACATGTCGACGTCGTTTTAATTTTCTTGAAAAACGATGTTGATGTCGATAGCCCAGGAATGTTTGGAAATACTGCTCTTCACAGTGCAGCTAAGAATGGACACAACGATGTTGTTAAGACCTTGCTAGAGAATGGTGCAGATGTTAATGCAAAAGATAACCATGGACGGACTGTTCTTCACAGTGCAGCTTCGAATGGACACAACGATGTTGTTAAGACCTGCTAGAGAATGGTGCAGATGTTAATGCAAAAAATATCAATGGAGGGACTGTTCTTCACAGTGCAGCTTCGAATGGACACAACGAAGTTGATAAGACCTTGCTGAAGAATGGTGATGTTAATGCAAAAATTTACAATGGATGGACTGCTCTTCACCTTGCAGCTCAGAATGGACACAACGATGTTGTTAAGACCTTGCTAGAGAATGGTGCAAATGTTAATGCAAAATATATCAATGGAGGACGTTCTTCACAGTGCAGCTTCGAATGGACCAACGATATTGTTAAGACCTTGCTAGAGAATGGTGCAGATGTTAATGCAAAAGATAACAATGGATGGACTGTTCTTCACAATGCAGCTTGGTATGGTTGCAACGACCTTGCAGCTCAAAATGGACACAACGATGTTGTTAAGACCTTGCTAGAGAATGGTGCAGATGTTAATGCAAAAGATAACAATGGATGGACTGTTCTTCACAGTGCAGCTTGAATGGACACAACGATGTTGTTAAGACCTTGCTAGAGAATGGTGCAGATGTTAATGCAAAAGATAACAATGGATGGACTGTTCTTCACAGTGCAGCTTCGAATGGACACAACGATGTTGTTAAGACCTTGCTAGAGAATGGTGCAGATGTTAATGCAAAAATATCAATGGAGGGACTGTTCTTCACAGTGCAGCTTCAAATGGACACAACGATGTTGTTAAGACCTTGCTAGAGAATGGTGCAGATGTTAATGCAAAAGATAACGATGGATGGACTGTTCTTCACAGTGCAGCTCAAAATGGACACAACGATGTTGTTAAGACCTTGCTAGAGAATGGTGCAGATGTTAATGCAAAAGATAACGATGGATGGACTGTTCTTCACAGTGCAGCTCAAAATGGACACAACGATGTTGTTAAGACCTTGCTAGAGAATGGTGCAGATGTTAATGCAAAAAAATCAATGGATGGACTGTTCTTCACAGTGCAGCTCAAAATGGACACAACGATGTTGTTAAGACCTTGCTAGAGAATGGTGCAGATGTTAATGCAAAAATATCAATGGATGGACTGTTCTTCACAGTGCAGCTCAAAATGGACACAACGATGTTGTTAAGACCTTGCTAGAGAATGGTGCAGATGTTAATGCAAAAGATAACCATGGAGGGACTGTTCTTCACGGTGCAGCTCAAAATGGACACAACGATGTTGTTAAGACCTTGCTAGAGAATGGTGCAGATGTTAATGCAAAAAATATCAATGGATGGACTGTTCTTCACAGTGCAGCTTCGAATGGACACAACGATGTTGTTAAGACCTTGCTAGAGAATGGTGCAGATGTTAATGCAAAAATAACAATGGATGGACTGTTCTTTACAGTGCAGCTTCGAATGGACACAACGATGTTGTTAAGACCTTGCTAGAGAATGGTGCAGATGTTAATGCAAAAAATATCAATGGAGGGACTGTTCTTTACAGTGCAGCTCAAATGGACACAACGATGTTGTTAAGACCTTGCTAGAGAATGGTGCAGATGTTAATGCAAAAAATATCAATGGAGGGACTGTTCTTCACAGTGCAGCTTCGAATGGACACAACGATGTTGTTAAGACCTGGCTAGAGAATGGTGCAGATGTTAATGCAAAAAATATCAATGGAGGGACTGTTCTTCACAGTGCAGCTTCGAATGGACACAACGATGTTGTTAAGACCTGGCTAGAGAATGGTGCAGATGTTAATGCAAAATTATAATAATGGATGGATGTTCTTCACATGCAGCTCAAAATGGAACAGGATGTTGTTAAGACCTTGCTAGAGAATGGTGCAGATGTTAATGCAAAAGATAACAATGGATGGACTGTTCTTTACAGTGAAGCTTCGAATGGACACAAGGATGTTGTTAAGACCTTGCTAGAGAATGGTGCAGATGTTAATGCAAAATATAATAATGGATGGACTGTTCTTCACATTGCAGCTCAAAATGGACACAACATTTGTTAAGACCTTGCTAGAGAATTGCAGATGTTAATAAAAGATAACAATGGATGGAAATTCTTTACAGTGGCTTTGAATGGACACAACGATGTTGTTAAGACCTTGCTAGAGAATGGTGCAGATGTTAATGCAAAATATAATAATGGATGGACTGTTCTTCACAGTGCAGCTCAAAATGGACACAACGAATTTTAAGACTTGCTTTGAGAATGGTGCAGATGTTAATGCAAAAGATAACGATGGATGGACTGTTCTTCATAGTGCAGCTCACAATGGACACAACGATGTTGTTAAGACCTTGCTAGAGAATGGTGCAGATGTTAATGCAAAAAATAACGATGGATGGACTGTTCTTCACAGTGCAGCTCAAGATGGACACAACGATGTTGTTAAGACCTTGCTAGAGAATGGTGCAGATGTTAATGCAAAAGATAAATGGATGGACTTTCTTTATTGGCTCAAAATGGACACAAGATGTTTTAAGCCCTTTCTAGAGAATGGTGCAGATTAAAATTAAAAACAATGATAATCAAACCCATTAGATATGCCCCAAAACAAAC
>JAHBCN010019070.1:0-16367 GCA_019359885.1 Listronotus oregonensis
TTTACTTTTGATAATAATTATTATTTTTAAGTAGGTAGGTACTTAAAGTGTTACCTATGCTTAATAAAACATTTTTTTATTGAAATAAACTGTAAATTTCCAACTTTAGTTACATAGAACCTTTATAAATAACTTAAAGACATTTCATATTTCCATCTTTTATCAACTTTAATCTACTAATATTAGTGGAACATCATTTACTTTTGATAATTATGACTCTTGATTAGGTATCCTACTTCAAGATTTTATGTTTAACCAAATGAAGCTTTTTCTTAGTAAAACAAATGCAAATTCCTAACTTTAGTTATATATAACCTTTATAAATAACTTAAAGACATCTTATATTTCCATCTTTTATCAACGTTAATCTACTAATATTAGTGGAACATCATTTACTTTTGATAATTATGACTCTTAAATACCCTACTTCAAGATTTTATGCTTAACAAAATGAAGCTTTTTTCTTAGTAAATTAAAATGCAAATTCCTAACTTTAGTTACATATAACCTTTATAAATAACTTAAAGACATTTTATATTTCCATCTTTTATCAACTTTAATTACTAATATTAGTGGAACATCATTTACTTTTTTGATAATTATGACTTTTAAGTACCCTACTTCAAGATTTTATGCTTAACAAATGAAGCTTTTCTTAGTAAAATAAAATGCAAATTTCTAACTTTAGTTATAGAATCTTTATAAATAATTTAAAGGCATCTTAAATTTCCATCTTTTATTAATTTTTAATCTACTAATATTAGTGGAACATCAGTTACCTTTGATTATTAGTCTGAAGTAAGCCTATCTATGTCTTGTTTCCGATGCGTTAAAAACGTCTAGGCGGCCATGAAATGTAAAAAGAACGTAGTAGACTTACAAAATGTCAACTACGTAAAATAGATTATTAGGTACTATCCAATTATTAAAAAACTGAATCGACAACAGAAAAAGTATACCTAGTGTATAGTATAAAAATGGCTTTAGACTTAACAAAATACGGATTGTGTAGTTTGTGCAAAGAATATTCAGACATTAAAAAATACCATCGTCAGCTTCCCTATTTATCAAAATGCATTGAAGATCTTAACTACGAAGAAACCACGAATGAAAAACTGTTTACAAGAATCCAAGAATATCAAGTAAATTTAATAAAATATCTAAATTCAAATTAAATAAACGTGTGTCTAAATATTTTATATATTTTACTAAACATAGACATTTACAATATTCCGAGCAAATTTCAGTTTTAAGTCCTATTTATTCTCCATTAAAACGAGAAAACTTTTTTGTTAAATTTGAACATCACTTAAATTTAGTTACAAACATTTGTTATTAAATTTCTATTTAGTATTAATGTAATAAATAATTTTCTAAACATTTGACAAATCAAATTTGTATAAATTTTTATTTTATAAGCAAAAAATATTCACTTAATATGCTTTTAATAAAAAAATGGTAATAATTCTACATAAATAAGGCACTGTAATTCCCGCGTCATTATTTTGAATATTTTGACGTTTCAAATGTGACAGGGAAATTTCCGAGTGTAATTTCGCCGGAAGTGCTAGTGGATGAATATTTCCGGAAATTTTGTCGTTGCCATGGAGATGATTGTAAATAAAAGCTTCTGATTGGTTGGAAAGAGTAGGTTCAAAATTTTCTAAATAATTTACAATTTTTTTGTATAATATAAATAATTATATTGTTACTTAAAATAAATACGAGATCCTTCCTATTAGAAAGATGTCAAAAGATGTTTACAAAAAAAACCATACGTTAAGGTTAAGAACTAAGAAAATGTTTGTTTTATGTAGTCTTTGTGTTGTTTTAATTTAAGTCATTTTCCTTGTTATTTTTTTTTGATTATATGGAAAATATATACAAGATGACTTTTTCACATTTTTTTAAAATGCGAGTAAAGCCACTGAAAACTAAAATTTGTCTTAATAAGATGTTTAAATAGGTCTCCCTAAATAAATTCACTTAAAAGTAAAAGACAAATGATTAAGCAGAATTTCTTCGTTAAGCTTTTTAAACTTTTTTCGAACTAATCGAGGAGCACTAATTTATTCACCAACTTAAAAGCCCAAAATTCGAATCGCTTTGACCAAATCCACATCAATTATTGCTAATGACGATCTTAAAATCTTTTAGAATTACCCCAAATTACCCCTTGGCTAGCTCAAATAATTATCATAGCACAGGGGCGGCTTAAGCGGATATTTATTGTTTTAAAATTAGCACTTTAATTTATTTTATTTATTCAAAATTATTATTTTTTTGTTTTCAGTGGCAAAAGAATAAATTTATTTTGTATGAGAAATTTGTTTTTTAAAATAGAAAACAAAAGAAAGTAACAATAACTATTTCAAATACCATAACACATGAAATTAATATTCTACCCAAGCTATTAGTATTTTGTGTGATTTAAAATAAAATTCGTCAATTCTTTCGATTTTTTTGCAATATTAATATTAAGGATTTGTGTTATAAATGAAAATATTTTCAGTGGAAATATTTCCATGAAAATGGAAAAATTGAAAATTTCCGAAGGTGCCTCGGAAATATTGGAAATTTTGAAAATATATATAAAAAAAATAATAATGCGTTTTAACCACAACAATGATTTTTTTATATATCTCGTAATTTTGTGCAGTACAAATTTAACACAAAAAAAATAATTTCCGAAAAATACTTATATTATTACAATTACGAAAAATAAAATCTCGATCGATTTACCTATTATTGCTTGTTGGCTTTTGCTTGTTTTAAAAGAAGTTTAATAATTGCACTCCCATGAAGACAGCTTTAATGCCTCTTGATCAAGTTGCACATCTTGTGTCGTATGCAATTGCTTTACTCATGTATCTCCATTTTAAATGTCAAAAATCGAAATTTGCCATTAAATAAAAGAAAAGCTGCACGTGTGCAACCTGTCCCAAAAAAGAATTCAAAACTCTCTCTTGTAAATATAGACCGATAACTTTTCTTTTTGTTGTTTGCAAAATAATGAAAAAATTCACTAATTCCCAAATCTTAAAGTATCTGGAAAAACACAAGATCTTACATGATAGACAGTATGGATTCCGTCATAGTAGATCTACAGCTGATCTTCTTTCCTTTGTCTCACACAACTGGAACAAGTCCCTTGAGTTTCTCGGTGAATCCCAAATCGTTGCTCTTGACATATCCAAAGCTTTCGATCAGGTCTGGCATGATGGGCTTCTTAACAGACTTTCTTCTTACGGTCTTCCACCTAAGCTTTGCTCTTGGCTCTTCAGTTTCCTGTCTAATCGACGTATATCAGTTACTGTAGATGGACATTCTTCCAGATTCTACCAAATTAATGCTGGGGTGCCCCAGAGCTTAGTGCTGGCACCCACGCTGCCTCTTCTACACATTAACGATCTTTTCTCTTCCACAATCAATCCCATTCACAGTTTTGCCGACGATAGTACCCTCCACTCTAGAATTCAATTTCTTAAGCCACCATGTAATTCTGAGTTGGAAAACAAGCGCAGCTCTATGCAGATATGTCTATTACAAGACCTTAAACTTATCTTGGATTAGGGCGCCAAAAATCTTGTTCAGTTTATTGCGTCGAAAACACAGTCATGTTCGCTGTCGCGAAAAAAGTCTGCCAATGCTCATAGGTTACATATGAGCGGATAAGTTCTGTAGAACAAGAAGTCGTTTATTTTTGTCGGCGTTACTTTTAAGAGTAACCTGAACTGGCACAAACACATTACATCCATAGCCTCGGCAGCTCCAAAAAGTTTGGATTCTTCTTTCGAGCCAGAAAGTATTTCTCTTCTTCCAATCTGTATACTCTGTATGCCAAATCGGACCATCTTTAGAATATTTTTCTCATGTCTTGGGAATTTCGTCCCCTAGCATTCTAGACTTCATTCAAGCAGAGCTGTTCGTCTTATTAATGATCCCACGCTTACAGAAAGGCTTCCTCTTCTGGCCCACCATTAAGCTGTGGGGGATCTGTCGCTCTTCTATAGGTGTTTTCACGACTTCTGCTCAGAGGAGTCGGCCAGTATAATTCCTTCTCTGGCAGGTCTCAACAGAGCAACACGTGGTTCAACTTTTATGCATCCTTTTACAGTTTAGTTAGAGAGGCCCTGAACTTTCCGCTTCCTTTGTTCCTTTATCCCTAGAGTCTCAAGACCATGGATCTTGAGCCCGCAGAAATTTTCCTTCTCCTCCCAATCTCCAAATATTTAAGTCCCGTGTAAACAAAGTTCCTCTCACTACACTTAAGAGACTCTCGGTACGTTAGTACTTAGGCATTTGCCTTTGTAGACTGTTCCAAGATAAAAAAAGGGAAAAAGTTACTGGATTAAATAATCGCTGAGTTTACGGTTCTAATAATTGTGTCGTCCATTGTTACCTCAGTAGCGACTATATTTTATATTGCTGATTAATTATTATTATGCTCTTAACTTTGTTTCATTCACGCAATTGTGTTACCAAATACTATTCGTACTTCGAATTTGAGCCAAATATTTTTTGTTTGGTTTTAAATACTTCGGAAATTTAACTCGTTTTTTAAAATTACTAGAGCTACGCTCTCATGAATATACGGCCAAATCTGACCATTTATGGTATTTCTTATGTTTAACTTTTATTAAATGTTTAGTTGTTTTAGTTTTATAGTTTTTATTTCCATATTTCCATATTTCCTATATTTCCATATATTTCCAAAGTTTCCTGATATATTTCCGGAAAAATTTTCTAATATATATTTCCGGAAATTTTCTATTACTATTTGGTAATACTTAAAGAAAGAATACCGCTTAGAAACAAGTAATCACATTTTTTTATTTTCAACAAACAACAACCACACTACTCCACACAATTTCGGAACTATTTAGATGACAATTTCCCCGGTCGTTGGATTGGCCTTCGAGGACCTGTGGAATGGCCAGCTTGCTTGCCAGATTTGACACCTCTGGACTTTTATCTATGGGGCTATTTGAAGCAAAATGTGTACGAAACTAAGCCTGCTTCAATATTGGATATACGATAGAGAATAAAAAATATTTGTAGAAATATCGATGTTACTGTGTTTAAAAATGTTCGGCGTGAAATTTCAGAACGACTGTTCTTGTGTCAAGAAGTTCAAGGCAACCATTTCCAGCATCTTCTTAACTGAACTCGGCGTAATTAATTGAATTAACAAGTTAAATGATAATGTATTCAGGTAATTATTAAATGTAACACAATTTTGTAGTAGGTAAAGGAATTGACTTTATATTCTAGGGTTGTAAAGTACTCGCCAGGAGCTTCAAACTGATGCGCCACACTCTTTTCATTTAATTTTTTTTTCTAAGATGGCGCCCAGCAGCCATCTAGAAAATTTTATCTGTCAATTTTACTCTAAAATATAGTATCCATGCATCAATTTCATTATCTTAAGTTTTAATATTTTAAATGAATCCATTCAAAAAATGAAGAGGAGGGGGCATTAAAGAAAAGCATTATATATATATATATATATATATATATATATATATATATATATATATATATATATATATATATATATATATATATATATATATATATATATATATATATATATATATATATATATATAATATATATATATATATATATATATATATATGTTTATCAAAATAAAATTAAAATTAAATTATTAACAATATACATATGAATCATATAAAAAATAAATTTTATATATTCAGTATCGGGTGTGATCACCTCTACTGTTAACAACCGCTCGACACCTACGACGCATGCTCAGGATTTAATTATTCAGCTCATCGCCTATTTGTAACATATAAGAGGCATGATCAATCGGGCCTAGGTCTGGCGACTGAGCAGGCCAGGGTAACCAGGAATTTCGATAGTTCGCAGGAAGCTTCTACAACATTTGCGGTATGCGCGAGCATTATCATGCATTAAACATAAATTAGGGTCAGCATTTTCTGTGGATGGTACCACTACAGGACGGGGAATAAGATCAGTATAATTATTACCAATTATTATTACTTTTAGAAAAACGGGGTCCGTTCTTTCGCCCAACGTTATTCCTCCCCAAACCGTAATTGTCTGGTGGTCTTCAGTCTCGTATACTTCTAGAATTTGGATGAAGTCCAAATTTATCATGATGTTCCCTAGCCCAGATATCTTTAGCTGCGCGATTGCCGCTGGCGATTGGCGGATTTCTCCATGGTCGTCTATTGCAGAGCTGAACTTCCTGCAGTATTATTGATACCTTTCTTGTAAAATACACACTGCTTACGTCAGCCTGGGACTTGTCCTGGCGCACTAGTGTGCTCTTAGATAATCAAGAACGGTTGAGTTTCCATTATTATCCTTTTTTTTTGGAAATTCATACTAATTCGCCCCTGCATTTAGGAAAAGCTCTGGTCTTGTTGAAAAATGAAAATTACGTCAAGTCTTTGCGACCGCAATCTTAAGGGGTTGCATCTTTTAAAGTTTTTCACAGAACTTTCGAAAAAGAATTTAGAAGGAATTAGGAGGGCAATTAAGGGCATTTTTCCGAATTCTCGCGGCCATTAGACTTTTGTTTTTATGGCTCATTTGATCCGGGAAATGGAAGGGTGGAAGTAATTGAGGTTGTTTTTTTCTGGCTTTTAAAATTTTTGCGGTAATGTTAAGTTTTGTTCCTAGTTTAGGTAAGAAAATTTTGCATTTTAGTTAAAAGCCATGTATTAGTTTAATAAATTTAGGTGTGTTAACAGACATAAAATAAACAAGTAATAAATTACGATTAAAAAAAAACTAAAAAACACGGTTTTTAAGCAAATACATTTTAAGTATAAAGAGTTTGTCTTAGAGTGATAGAAAGTCCAATAAATAATTATGACTAACTTGGAGTAAGTTTAAAATAAAAATTAAATTATTTACAAAATAATTTAATTCTTGTTCAAAAGCGTGTAGCCTGAGAGCTGGCACCAATTTTTGGGTAGGTACTTAAGGGACGTTGAAAACTTGTCATATACTTCTCCTATTAAACCCCAACACGGAACTGCAGACCTGGCTGGTGAGTAGCGGGGCTAAATCAATCTCTAAATTTTGAAAAATATTTATTTTTTCCAAAAATGTATTTGAGGCAATATGCAATTTTTATATGTTGTAGTTGAATGTTTAAAGAATTAAAAAAAAAATAAGCCAGACGATTTTGTCGGGGTTTTAACCTTGCCAGGCGCGTGCAGAAATGTTTTGCAAAAAATATAAAAAATGTATTTGAGGCAACTTGAAATTTTAATAGGGTATTATTTATAACTAAAAAGTAAGATCCTCGAAAAGACATAATTTTTGTGGTATTTTCCATATGTCAGGTGATCTAAAAAATTATGTATATATGTGACTGAGTAGCGCTATACACAAGCTACTGTAGTGTAAGAGAGAACGTTTATCGGCAGCTGTCTGCGTTCTTATTTGCCGTGTTACTATTAGCTCTGGCGAGGTCACGTCGCTTACAATAGCTATGAGGTTTCTGGTCGGAATCTCAGAGTCGTTATTCTGAGTCTTATAAATATTGGTGTTACAAGTGATTTATAAGTTAAATAATTTTCAAATTTCTGGTAAAAAATTAGATTGTGTCATTTGCGAAAAAGGCGCAGATAAAGTGATTGCCTATGAAGAGAAAACTCTCAAAAAAGGTCATGAAATATTAGCGATCCGTAAACATTATGGATTAAAATATAATAAATAATAAAAATTTATATTTTCATTTAGTACTTAAGATAATTCTTTAGTTGTATAATTATTTTATTTCAATAAATCTGATTTTATGATTTTATATTTTTGTTATCATAGCTTTCTTTAATACGTAGGTCTTAATTAATTTTAACAAAAAAAAATATTTAATTTTGGTATAAATTTTAAGTTTGAATAGTGTCACAAAAAAAAAGTATTTTTTTAAATTTTGGATGTAGCTGCAAAAATCTGAATTTGAAAAAAAATTTTTGAAACAAAATTTCTTTTAAAATTAATTTTCTATAAAAATGTATCTTTAGATTTGTTAAAAAAAAACAATATTTTTGCTCTAATGTCAAATATTTAAGTAATTCATTACATTTCAATTTGTATTAAAATTAATTAAATAACAAATTTTTTATAATAAAAAAAAACACAAAAAATGTCCATTTAGCACACACAAATCAACACAATCATTTTTATTTAAACCATTTTTAGCAGAAATTCACATTTTTTAAATTTTTTTACTCCGATATTTCGACTAGAAACCTCATGGCTATTGTAAACGACGTGACGTTGTCAAAGTCAATAGAAACGCGGCAAGTAAGAACGCAGACACCTGCCGATAAACGTTCTCTCTTACACTACAGCAGCTTGTCTATAGCGCTACTCAGTCGCACCTATACATGATTTTTTAGATCACCTGGCATATGGAAAGTCCCACCAGAATGATCTGTCTTTTTAAGAATCGTATTTTTTAGTTATAAATAATACCCTATTAAAATTTTAAGTTGACTCAAATACATTTTTGTATTTTTTGCAAAACATTTTTGCACGCGCCTCGCTAGGTTAAAAACCCCGGCAAAATCATCTGGCTTATTTTTTTTAGTTCTTTAAACATTCAACTACAACATATAAAAATTGCATATTGCCTCAAATACATTTTTGAAAAAAAAAATATTTTTAAAAACTTAGGGGTTGATTAAGGCCCGCTACTCACCAGCCAGGTCTGCAGTTCCATGTGGAGGTTTAATAGGAGAAGTATATGACAAGTTTTTAGCTTGCCTCAAATACCTACCCAAAAATTGCTGCCAGCTCTCGGGTTAGTAGGATGCTTGATATTAAATGTTACAATTATTTTTTTGGTAGCTACTTACAAAATTAGAGCTCTTATGAAAATATAGTAAAATTCATCTCACGCTATACTGTAATCAAATTATTTTGGTGCAAACTTAATTTTTATTTGAAAAAATTACAATTTTTCCAAATAACACTGAAATTTTTACAGCTATGTATCTATGTATGGCATTTTATTCACAGAAGTCATTTGTTACTCTCCTTTATCGTCTTATACAGTAAAAGTTTTTTATTGGGTGGGAATACAGACAGGTCCAGTGTAGTAGAAACATAGGCAGGGAATTGATGATTTTACTACTGTCCGCTTCGATCGATAAATATCCGTATGCATGATTAACCGAACGAGATCTCAGTTTGTAATATGCTTTCAGATGGGTGTGTTGTATGGTTTAAGGCGCGCTTGAAAATTATGAAAAATAAATTTATGAGGTCTAATCTGTTGAGAAAACAGTTGATACTTAATACCGTTATTTATAAATAGGGAATTAAATACCAACAGCTCTATTTATCAGTTCATTAATTGCCAAAGCAAAATAAAAAGTAAAATCTCTAAACCCAAAACGCATTTCTAAAATTAAAATAGTTCGCAATGAAAAAATAATTAATTATAAACATAAAAAATACTCTAAAATGAAATTATAATAAATATTTAAACAAACCTCCTTCTTGCGCGAGGCAATATCCCAAACGATCGTAAAAACCCCGTCTAACGTTTGTTAGCATGTTAGGGCTAATAGTTTGAAAAGCTTCTTCGATTTTTATTCGCAGTTCTTCTAAATTATTAGCCCTATCATGACCATAAACCTTATTTTTTAAATAACCCCACAAAAAGAAATCATTAGGAGCAAGGTCTGGTGATCTCGAGGGCCACAAAATGGTTCCACTTCCACTAATTAAACGGTCAGGAAATGTATTGTTCAAATATTCTTGAACAATGCGTCCATTGTGAGCGGGGCAACCATCTTGCTGAAACCAGATATTATCAAATCTTACTCCTAATAATTTGGCGAATTGCCGGTACAATTTGTTGTTATAACAGATCCAAATAAATTGCTGCAGTTAAATTGCCTTTAATAAAAAATGGTCCAATAGGGTGTTCTCCCACCATACCAGCCCAAACATTTAATTTTTGAGGATACTGGATTCAAACCTCAAAACACCTGTATAGGTTTTCACGAGACCAATATCGAACTTGAGTTGGATTATGTCGATTTAATAATCGAAAGGTCGATTAATCGGTGAAAACAACCGATCTAAGAAAGTTTTCATCTGTATTTGCCCTTCTCATTATTTATTCGCAAAACTCCATATGTCGAAATTGATCTTCGGGAAAAATTTCATGTGTTTTTCAGGCCTTGTAGGATCGGAAACCATTTTTTTTTTAAGGACTCTTAACTGTAGTAGGCGATGAATCTGTTACCTCAGCAAGTTGCCTACTGGTTACAGTGGGGTCTTGTTCAGCAGTAACACAAATTAATGCCTCTTCTAATACCCGTTCCTCATTTACGAGTTCCTGGTTTTTATGTTTTTGGGGAGACACATACCCGTGGGTCTCAAAATTTTGAATAATTCTAAAAATTGTTTTCAGACATGGTATAGGTCTGTTTTCAAATGCTTCGGAAAAGATTCATGAATTTGTCAATATGATTTTTCTTGGAAATACCATTTTACAATTTGAACCTTTTCACGAAGTTCGTAAACGTCCATTATTATTTATTGTTAGTGAAGAAACGAGTTTCCAAGAGAACTTACCACGTATTTGCAATGGCTGCGGCTGCAAGAAAGCAAATAATGTTTAAATTCAAAATTAAATCATCAAAAACATTCCACATTTATCGCATCGTTTTTGCGAGTTTTGTTTCGCTAGCTCGAGTCAGGCGAATGTAAGTCAATTCGCCTAAGTGTTTCCTATGTTTCTACTACAGTGGACCTGTCTGTATGTTCCGTAAATAGGCCGCGAATACAGAAACCGTAAATATGGAATGGTAATTTATAGGGGTTTATGACAAAATAAAAAACAAGTATATAAAAAATAAATTTAATTGAAGTTTTTGACCATATTAATTAATTATTATCTTCAGGCTTAGCAATGGTTTAAAGAATTTTGTAATTTTTTCTTGCTTGGCAGTTTTTTAAAGCTCCTTCAATTCAAACTGATATTCAGCAGTGGCATTAGCAATTTGCCTCTTAAAAATAAGACTTCGTTTCATAGACGGATCAATTTTCATAAAGAAATCACGAAGCTCATTTACCATTCTTAAACGTTCACTAAGATGTTTTAAATTACAATAACACTAGAATCTTGGACTTCCATTGTCTTTATTTGTTAATTGTTACACAACGTTTCGGTTAGTGATGTATCTCCAACCGTTTTCAAGTGATAACTAAAAACTATTCCTAAAAGCTACGACTTATATACTATCCCTTGTTCACCGAAGCTTGACCGACTTTTCACGGTTCAGCAACGGCTGCCAGATATTCGAAATATCGATGCTAGGCTTGCTAAATACATTTTTGTTGTTGGCCCTACCTTTCCTCGACGTTCTAGTCAAACGAAATAATGGTCATATTCAAACCTCGGTATACAGAAAGCCTACCCACACTGGACAATATTTACACCAGAATTCTAACCACTCTAACGAAACCATACAGGGGTTATACGTACTTTTTATATAATCGTGCAGTGACCTTATGTAACAGTAGGGAATCACTGCAAGAGGAAATAGATAACATAACTAGGGATCTTAAGCAGAACGGATACAGTGAGAGGCTAATAAAGGAAATAATCGAAAATATCAAAATAAGACAAGAAACTCTAATTTAAACCAAGACCAGACTGACCAAATATTTATGACAATTCCATATATTAAAGGAATTGGAAAAGATTCGCAGAATCGCGAATAAGTATAATATTAAAACGGCGTTTAAATCCCAAACTACTCTAAGAAGTATTCTAACTAAGACGAGACCAGACAACAATTTTCAAATAAGGACTATCTACCAAATTCCCTGTGAATGTGGTGAGGTATACATCGGGAAACAAAGAGACCACTTGAAGAGAGTTAAAGAACACAAAAAACATACGGAACGAGGTAAACGTCGAAGTCAGGGATTGCCGAACACGCTTGGTCAAACAACACCGCATACAATGGTGGAAGCAAAAACTATTTATAAAGAAACCCACTGGAAGAAAAGAAAATTCAAAGAAGCTGTAATAATTTTAAACAACAAAAATGTATTTAGCAAGCCTAGCATCGATATTTCGA
This sequence comes from Listronotus oregonensis, assembly GCA_019359885.1. Taxonomy (NCBI): domain Eukaryota; kingdom Metazoa; phylum Arthropoda; class Insecta; order Coleoptera; family Curculionidae; genus Listronotus; species Listronotus oregonensis. The sequence goes on from JAHBCN010019070.1 coordinate 12,108, forward strand.
ATATCTAGCAGCCGTTGCTGAACCGTGAAAAGTCGGTCAAGCTTCGGTGAACAAGGGATAGTATATAAGTCGTAGCTTTAGTTATCACTTGAAAACGGTTGGAGATACATCACTAACCGAAACGTTGTGTAACAATTAACAAATAAAGACAATGGAAGTCCAAGATTCTAGTGTTATTGAAACCATTACATTGTCTAACACCTTCAAGGAAATGTTTTAAATTAGATGTCACATTTCCCGTGCTTATTAAAGCCTCTTCTTCAATAGAATGTAAATTTAACATTTCCTTTAAGTCGGTTTCAGTCAAATCTTCATCTTGCAATTCAAGCAACTTCTGAATGTCACTTGATTCTTTTATTTGAACCCATCTCGTCCTATTCCATTCGCAATTTCGGCTATTAGTCCATTTGACGACGCGTTTACAAAGGATATTCGGTTGGATGGGATCCAAAAATTTTAAGCCGCGAATATAGGAATTGGCTGGCATTTGTTTATTCCGCGAATAGTGAAAACGCAAATAAGGAGCTTTGACTGTAACAAATAAAGTTATGAATGAAAATATTTTGTGATGGAAAACAAAAGATAGTTTTGTGTTTCTTAATGTATATGAATTTAGTAAATCAAAAACTAGAATTTGATTATAAAAACACCAAAATGGCTAAAACAAAATGAGTCAACGAATTTTCATGTAATTACATTAAATGCTTCAGAAAAACAGTTAAGCTGGGGACCTTAATAAAAATTTGCATTTGAAAAACCCTAGTCACGGAGCGCTGAAAAGTAAAAGAGCAATATTCCTGGTAAGAAACGAATGTCAGCTACTGAAACATTTGTATACAGGAACAATAAACGTAAAAAAGCGCCAGGAAAGTGTTGACAATTAAAAGGGACAACAAATGTCGTACTTTTAAAAGGAATATAAGCAACATAGGGTAGCATTTTGTAAGACTGTTTTCTTTCCTTTACACTATTACTAACAAAACATGAGAGAAAATTATTTCTATCAAGCAAGCAAAACTCGATAAAAAAATCACTGAAATTTGTAGCTAATTAGTTGCTAAAATGAGAATTTTGTTGCTTAAGCCGATTTCGAAAAATTAAAATTACTGTTATATTGATATTAAAATAGCAGGATTTTTGATAAATCGTTAATTACCTGTCGACTGTATCACACGATTTTGTTGCTAAATTTGTTGCTATAAATTAGCAATATCAAAATATCAGATTTCTTCTATTATTATTTTTTTCGAAAACATGCTACCTTTAACTTCATTTTTCACCACCTTATCAACGGCTATAAATTTGCTGCAGAAAAGCATTTAACTGCTCCTACAGTACCAGCAACAAAATACTTGCTAATAATCCACCGATTTTTTTTTACTTTTTTCAATTTTTCCGTTACATTCCACGTAAAACTTCATTTTTCAGCACGTCAACAGCAGCTTAAAATTTGTTGCTCTGCAGGCACGCACTCAATTTCTCCTAAAGTACCACTTCAACCGTTTCCAAGTGATAACTAGTTATCATTTGAAACCGGTTGGAGATACATCACTAACCGAAACGTTGTGTATCAATAATTAACAAATAAAGACAATGGAAATCCAACATTTTAGTGTTATTGAAACCATAACATTGTCTAACACTTTTAAAGAATCGTTTAATCAGCATATTGAGAACTAGCAATTTGCAAAGTTTCAACAAAATTGGCAGAAACCCATTTTTCATAAGGTTTATATGTTTATTTTTTATTTGGTAGAAGAGTTTTGGAGAAACCATTTTTATCATTTTTTTATGTGGCTAATAAGTTTGTTGTGTCTAATATTTCTCTATGCTGCCATATATACGTTGTTTTTCATAAAACCATAATTATAATTCTGCTTGTCTGCTAGTAATTCACATTTAAAACGATAAGGAAACAAAAAATACTTACCAAACCTTAAACTTGTATTGTACAACCCCTAATGAAATTTGCATATTTGGACGTGACGGCTTTAAACATTAACTTCTTGTTTCCTCCACGAAATGTTTTATGGTATTTTTACGTTCTGTGACTTTATTAGGTAACTTATCAGAATTTCGTTGTTGAAAAAGAAACAATTCCATCCCTGGGGCATTTATATTCTTTATTTATTATTTTCAAAATTAATGCAAGTAAATAAAATTTATCATAGTACAAGATCCGGCTGCTTAAATCTGCAGGTATAATTCTCATAATTACTACTTGAGACTAAAATAGATTACAGCTAGGTTTCTTGGTAAAATTTGGTCGCACATACCTTTAATTCAATATATCAAGTGATCTAGGTGTATGGCTCACCCTCTCTTTTTTTCAGTACTTTCGAAGATAGAAAAATAAAACTTGGTGTTATCATATAACGTTAAATTTGACGTTCTTTGATATGCCACGTGACTTTATGTAACCGCTTTTATTGTTGGGTTTACTCGCCTGGAATGTTTCCATACAATGAGACCGCGGTTCTGGTCCTGGGGTATAGGGACTGCCGTCTAATTGCCTTTAATACCACCATGTCCTCGTATCCAAATTGACCGAACTGGACTCTGCTAGTATGTTAAGAGTTTCTCTACAGTCCTTAACAATCTCAGACTCAATTGCCATCCAACATAGCAATTGTTGGGCTATTTTTGAGCCACTGCACATCTGCAGATGTCTTTCTTTGTAATGCTTTTTCAAAATCCATTTGGCACAAGCCCAGATATCCTATACCTCCATTGTGTTGATCTCCAAAGGCTAGGTCTAACTCCATCTTTGGATAGTTACTCCACACTGCCGCCAAAATCCCACTTATATTTTTTGACATTGATAAAAATAATTTTCACGTGATTTATTCCTTTTAAATTTATAACTTTTTTTACATTTTTTTGACACAGCTCTCATTAAAAATTTTTGATCTATTTGAAAGTTTTTAAGACTTCAAATGGTGGGTACTACCAAGAAAAGAAAGGAAAGTCGGTGCGAGTAACAGGTCCTTAGATACCCCATCAATAACTTGGTGAATGTTAAAAGAGTTACTATCTACCTTAACAAATATACGTCGAATAAAAAGAATGGAAGATCCAGGCACAACGTTTCGCCAAAAAATTATGAGATTTTGTCAGTTTATGCAAAAAATGAAGATCTGCTGTGGATCTTTTGTGACTAAATCCATACTGACACTAGTAAGTGACTTTTGGTTTTTTAAGTACTTTAAAATCTGAAGATTGCTGCATTTTTCCATTACCTAACAAACAACTGATGGAAGGTAGATGAGTCTATGATTAAAAGGAAAAGCTTTAAATTCTTGCTTGGAGATAGGTACACACGTGTGTGGCTCTCTAACTCTCCTAAAAAATGCCATACTCTTAAGAAATCCAAACCAATCTAGTGATTATAACTGTTAAAAGTTTGAGAACATATTTTTAAAGATCATTGCTGAGATATTGTGTAGTTCAGGAATGATTTTGTTGATAAGAGAGAAAGAATACGCTCTTTTTGCTAGACTCTTGATATTATTTCTGATATTTCTTAAGAAAGAGAACCTACTATAAGGGGAAAATTAATTGAAGTAAGGTAGAGTTTAGATAGAGAGTCGGGATTTTCTTTTAGAGTTAGAAGTGATTATGTTTTTGGAGTTTAAGGCGAAAAAAGTTATTTTTTCTGCTTCTGTTAAAAAACATTGAAATTACAAATAAAAATGGTACCCCGATATGTCTTTCTGGTTTTATTGTAAGGCATGAAGCATAAACACTCACAAAACAATGTTGAAACGTCTGGAATTGTTTGAAATGTGGGTGTATTAGGTTAGCTTAGGTTTAAAGAGTGTAGACCTTTTACGCCCTCCACCGCGACCGCTCGGTCTATTGTGGCTCACACCTATTTATATTTCTCCCAATAAAATCAGGCTTCTAATATATCCCATATCAAATTGGGAGAAAGTTCCTATATCTCCCCTTTCTCGTGCCGCTACCGGACACGAGCACATTATGTGTTCTGGTGTCTCTGTCTTCTGGAAAGTATGATGAGCAGACGATTAGATCCGTCATGCTCTCCTCTTCCGATATAGTGACGTGGGTAGCTACCAGGTCTTTATTACAGGAACCAGATGTATCTGCCGTATCTCCGGCCTTTCCCTACAAAAGCGGTTCTGTCCGCCTTTTGTTTAGATTCGGGGATTCCTTCCTAAGAACCTGCTTGTCGGGGCGGCCCTTTCCTGTGAAACAGGCGACTGTGACTTCAGGGGCACCTTTCGAAACGGATTCGCC
>JAHBCN010019071.1:0-16342 GCA_019359885.1 Listronotus oregonensis
AATTTAGTAAAAATCAAAATTTTGGAAAAAGAAGGAGGAATAGTGAAAATAAGGTTAGTTTGATTTTCAATTTTGATGATGAAATCTCGAAAACGAAACATTGCCGAATTTTTTTTTAGATTTGTAATCAGCGTCCCAAAAAACCGTGCCAAAATTGTACTTCCTTTCATTCAATTAAAAGGACCTGTATATATTAAAATTTGCCAGTAATCAATAATTTTTATCCTTTAAAAAAGAGTGTACTAAATTATTAAATGAAATAAAATCCTAAATGTAAATTATTTATTTTTAATAATCCACAGAAATACAAAACATTGTGGAAATCATCTAAAAGATAGTTAAGATTGCCTTACTTTTCTCACTAATATTTCCTATGAAATTTTTATTTTCTATTATTCATAATTGATATATTATTATTTATTCGGTTACCTAACGTTACGTCTTATAAGAACCACCTAATTTAAATATAAAAAATACTTACCTAAAGTTAAAAAGACGGGTTGTTACCCTTGGATTTGAAACAAAACCATACAACCTCTAGTCATTTTGTTACGATATTATAAGTAACAAACAATAAACAAAAATTATAGTCACAATTTAATAAACACTAATCACTAAAATAAGAAGGTTTTTATCAATCCAAAAACTTCTCATAAAATTATAATGTGTTGGCTAACTTCACACTGATTTATCAGTGTGTAAGTAGGCAACACATTAAATTATTTCGTGGAATTTTGTTATTGCGCAGAATCGGCGGGGCCAACTCTGACAGTTATTTTCATACTGGGCTGGACATTTTTTGATCGAATGGGCCATAGCATTGGGCTTCCATACACCTTTAAACTTCCTTGGTAGACCCTTGATAGACTTATTGCTGAAATAAAATTTTCTACCGGTTTTAGTAAAGTAAACTCAGTATTCGAAAGTAATATAAGATATATTACATCCGAAACTGATGCTTCTATGTAACTAAAATTGGTAGAAATTTTTTTCTCCTTTTGCTTGGGAAAATTTTAAAAATATTCGTGAGCTCGAAAAAATTTTCGGAAATAATTTGACTTCTAATGGTATTACTAGTGAAAATTTTATACGCAGTCATTTTTAACCAATCAGATGCTTTATTTCGACATTGTTACTATGGTAACCAGCAAATTTTCTGAAATTTTTTTATCCACATAAACATGTAGACGTAAAATTAGTAAGTGGAAATTTCCCGGCATCATATAATTAGACAATAATAATATTGAAAATATTTTTTATTTACCTACTTTATAAGTTGGAAATATTACAACAATAAGGTGTACATTCTATAATATCATCACCTCTTTTCTAATTAACTCTGTAGTTTTCTTTTCAAATCGCAACATTTCTTTTTAAAGTAAAAAACCCACACAGTGTTAATGACAGTTCAAATAACAAAAAAACGTCAAAACTCGGATTACACACAGCCTTCTGTTTATTGAAATTCTAATTTTGTTATGTATATTCTTTTTATGTCACTATTTTATTAAAAAATCTTATAAGCAATTATTACATTCTCAGAAATTGAAGTTCACGATATCTTGGAAACTATGAATAATACGAGAAACTATTATGAAACTATTTTTGTAGAAAATTTAATTATCTACAATAAAGATTTTGTGTAAAAAATGACGAAAATTAATATTTAAAAAGTTACGATTTAAAAAAATCCATTTATAAATATCATAAATATTGTTTAAACAATATAGATATTTGTTTGCTTCCTCCAAAAGGCTTCTGATTTTAAATAATATAGAAAAACAAAATTTCTAAAAAAAATTTTAAAATCGGAGCTGTTCTTCTGGACAACTAAAATCACGCCTGGCCAACTTCTCATGGGGATACTGGAAACAGTGACATTTGACAATTATATCATTGCCAGGGAATAAGTAGATTTCTATATTTTTCCATATTTTACTTTATAGTAACTTGGTAGTAAATTTCTAGATGACGAAACGTCGATTTTTTTTAACCAATGAAAAGTGAGAATTATTTATATCCCTTGTTAACCATAAATCCCCGTGTTGTGTTTGCGTCTGCCATTTTCTATTCTAGTATTTGGGTTGTAAGTGTTGACTTTGGGTTGACTGTTTTAAATTTGCGTTCTTATTTTTTCCACACTATTGTGAAAAAATTATAAGGTAAGATATGTTATTTAAATATTGTAGTAAGCCTTCTTCGATATTAAACCAAGATTCTTTGTAAATATCTTCGCAATGGCATCAACACAACACGTAGGCTGAAATATTCTTGTAATTATCCTGGTTGCAGAAACGCCTATTATAGTAAAATTGTAAGCACAGATTTTAAGAACAAAAAGTTTCATTCTTTTCTTCGAGATCCCTAATCGTTAGAAGCTTGGAAAATTAAATGTACTTTAAGTCCCTCAAAAGATTGTAAAAATGTATGTTTGTGAGGACCGTTGTTCAAAATTAAATTATGCAAATCTTAAGGATCCTTCTCGCTTAAAATATAGAGCTGCACCTTGGTCACCCTTTATGAATTCCATTTTGAAAGAACATAGTTACGGAAAATGTTTCAATTCTTTTAAAAAAATACCTCTCGAACCATTGGACAACCCTAAAATTAAAATTTTAAATAAAGTTATTTTATACCTTACTTACAAAATTTCAATTTCATGTTTAACTTGTCAGAGTAATCTCTTTTTGGTGGAGGTAACCGACAAAAATTTATTTGTAATGTTTAAAGAGTTTGATAACGAACGAAGGCTTAAATATGCTAGTGAAGCTTTAGTCAATCTTGTAGACAGACTACATGCTGATATTTACAAATATTTGGATGAGAATGTTTACAAGAATAAAATTGAAAATTTATTTAGGCACCAATATTTCGAACCTTACTGCAAGCTCTTTTCATTTGTTCAGACCGTAATTTTATGAAATATTTAACCTAACTTTAAAAATTTGTTTTTATATGTATCTTAAAGAAAGAAAAAATAGTTTTGAATCTAAAAAGAGAGTAAGCGATAGACATAAAAATATAATACAAAAATTTAAACAATAATTTTTACCATTTTTTATAAATATTTATGTTTATGTTTCAGTTACCACATTAATTTAAATTCTTTATATATTTTTGCTCGCTGTTTGCTTTTGTCTTTGCCTAAATTAATAGCTAAAGTTCCCATATCATATTTTATGTATTTTTAGTCTGTTCTGAATAAGCCAATACTGCCTAGCTTCTTTGTTTTATAGGAACCTTTCAGCATGATATCATTCAACCCCGGCTGTGACAGTTTTAGAAGAACAAGGGATATTAGTTTTTATAATTTAGAATATTTTTTTTCCTGTTTATTCTTGAAATTTTATTGTTTTATTTTTTTTTATTTGTTACTGTTTTTTTTCTGGACTGTTTAAATTCTTTTTTTGTTGTTGTTTATTGAAAATTTGGGGCAAATGTCCCAAGATTTTCCTGGTTTTCTCAAAATATTTGTATTTATAACAAATTAATTTATAATATATTGTTAACAATAACATTTTTTGTTTGCTTTATTTTTTGCAAGTTTAAAATTTTACCCAATCCTAACAAAGATAAAATTTTGCTAAAATCTTACTTAACAACTGCTTATTTATTAAAATAATCAGTTGTTAAGTAATGTATTTCAGCAAAATCTTATTTTTGTTGGAATTGGGAAAAATAACTTAGAAATAAAAATTTATAGTAATACCAGCGCATTCGCCTTTTTATTATGTGCTGCCATCTATGATGAGTTTTGGTAATGCGTTAGTTGATTGTCCAGGCGTTTGGCGCTACTGTACTGACAGAAGATAGCTGCGTTCAGAAAGCACGAGGTTTGGATTTCTAGTAGTGTTTGTTCGTTGACTAAATGCTTCATTGAAAAGTATGAAACAATAAAACTCTTTTAACGTTGTAGTTTCTTTTACACCTTTTTTTGGTATAGTCAATTGCCTATTAAAAACATCTTTTTAGGGGATATTCAGTAAAAACATGCTTACCACCTTGTACGCTATTAACTTTTGTTTTTTTTTTTTTTTTGTTACAGATAAGCGTTGGTCTATGTGCCCCTGCATAGAAGTCGCGTGTTTTAAAAAATAAAATTTCTACAACAAAGATGTATAATGAAATTCTTAAAAACACATTTGAATAGTTTTAAGATTAAAAAACTATCTATTGGAGGTAGAAGTTAAATTTCTGTTAGTATTGGACTATTGAATGGAAATTGTTTCCCCAAGAAGCCGCCCCTGATAAGTCCTGTTCGCGAAGCCAATCAATAACGGCATAATGAAATAAAAGACAGTCTGCAAGCGGGGAAATTAGCTGGCATCATTTGCTTTGGCAGCTGCCGGATGCATTGGGGGAAACTTTTTTGTTTTAGCTTTCCTTTTTGCAAACTTGGAAATAATATGATTTTCTTGACGGCTTTTCGCTGTACATCCTTTCGTCTCTGTCAAGCATGTGGTTGTTCTTGTTTAAACTTCCAGTAATAATTTTGACATTTCATTAAATTATGTTCCAGTATTTGGAGTGACGTTGGAAAACTGTGGCAGCCATGACTTAAAGCATTTTTTCGCAAAGATACCGTTTGTTACGGTTAATCTAACTATTTCTTTTTAACCTGTGAGAAAGAACAAAGATGGGGATACACGGTAGTTAACTTAATATTATTACTCAATTGTCAAAGTGTTTGCAACTGTTTTTCTTGATAAGAGGAAGCACCTGTCAAGTTGGTAACCCAAAAGTGAAATACATTCCGAAAAAGATTCAAGAAAATTTATGTTTTTCGCAAATTAATAACAAAACCATTGCCCAAAAAAATGTGTAATCTGACTTAGCGATTAATGATCTCAGTCCTTTTAGTCTCGATCATTAATTGCCCTTATTAATTCTCTATGCTATAATTACACGAAATACAAAACTTTAAAGAGAAAGTATCGTTTATATTTTTGTTCTAAGGGATAAATGTTTTTAAAATACTCTTTAGAAAGGTCTTTTCGTAAAAAAATAAAGTTTTATTCGTTCCATTAAGGTTAAAAAAAATTATGAATTTATTTTAATCTTGGAATTTCAAACTGCTGCCCTAATTTACGCCAGTTGCGTCATCTACCGCACATTCCTTAAAGTTCAAGTTGCTTAAAAAAATGTTTAAAGCTCGCTGTAATAAATTTAAGCTTATAAAGTTAGAGTTTCGCTTCTTGTTGCTAGATGGAGACAGCGCTATAGGCGGTTTGCTATGTCGAAACCATAAATCCAATAAAAAAAATCAAAAATGCACAGAGACTTTCTGCTAATTTCGGAAATTTTATGCTGCTATTGCTTTATTTTGAGTTAAAATTTTTATATTTTATCCTTTAATTAAATATTGTTCCGTATTCTAGTTAATTGTTGTGGCTTTTTGCCATCACGATTTCGATACTACAAACCGTATTTAAAATTGTTCAATAAAACAGTCAAAACGTATTGGCGCGAAAAATCGACAACCGTGATTTTGTTTCATCCTGTCTAAGGTTTTAGCGGGACGGTGGAGTTTTTTTATTTAATTTTTATATTTTATTTTCTTAATTTCATTACTATTCAATCAAAATGGTTAATAAACCAGTGCAAAAGATGTTCGTTTTGAAAAGAGGTAGGTTTATACCGGTTTTAAAGTTATGTTTTAGTAAAAAAAAATTACTGAATACTGTCCCTTTTTTATAGGAGGGAGGCAGGAACAGGTACATTTGGACAAAATAACGTCCAGAATCCAAAAATTATGTTACGGCTTGAATATGGACTTCGTGGACCCGGTAAGTCGACCTCTTATTCGGTAGCAAATTGTTAGGTTAGCTGTGGGGTTTCTCTTTGTTCTTGGCTTGAAAAGCCAGCAACCGCTTAACCAAGCTCTAAAATTATTATTGTTTTTGTAAGGCTTATTAACGAGGAATACTGGGGGAGCCTCATAAGGGGCCCAACCAAAAGAATGAAGTGGGAAGACTTTACATAACAATAGGACTGCTAACAGGGCACGATAACCTGAAAGGACACCTATACAAGATAGGCTCATACAATGGGGACCCAAGTTGCAGAATGTGCAATGTGAGGGAAGAATCTGCCTTCCATATCCTGTGCGAATGTGAAGTGTTGAATCACAAAAGACAGGCATTATTTGGGCAACCAAAAATGAGCCCACAGAAATATATCAACCAACCAGTCTCGGGGTTATACAGACTTGTAGAAGAAACAAGACTAATGTGAGGATTGGCATAAAAGATAATGGGAGATTAGGCACAAAAAGCACATGAGGCTGCGCTGCCTCCGGTAGTAGATCTAGAAGGCTTCCAGGGAAGAAGAATAAAACTTATTAAAATGATGAAGGCAGTATTTATATTTGTTACTTAGGGACAGAGGTAGTCTTTCCAAGGATCTCTCACTATCTGCAATATATGTACAAGTACTGCAAGACACTGCACAGTGTCTTGCAGTACTTTGCAATGTCTCGAAATACCACGCAGTGTCTAATAATGCTTCAATGCTGCAGGGCCTTGCAGCTGGACTGACCTAGACGATCTTCTCTTACCTCAAGTGTACAAATAATACATCCAAGTCAATATAAACATAATACAATTTATGTCCACTTTTTTATTTATAAAACTATTGAAAATTCTATAAAAATATGTGGTATATTATTAGCGTATGCAAGTATAATTTGGTGTTCCTATTATAAATGTCACAAATACTTTGTTGAAAGAATACAAAATTAAATGGCTTGATGCATTTACTTTGGAGAAGTGGGCATTTATATTTTTTTTATAGCTTCATCTTCCCTTTAATTTAGAATCTTAACGAAAACGTAGACAGATATCCTGCTTGCCTTATTTTCATAAACAATAATAGACTTAAAAATACCACATTTTTGAAAAATCTTAACTCTCCCCCGTTTACAGTACCAGAAACCCAGCTATTTTTTACATGCCTGATGTAGCCCACATTAATCAACAATATTATATGTAAAATATATAATAACATACAAAATAGTGTTGATATATTTAGTAATAGTTACAATAGTTTTAAAACTAGAATTAGAGAAGTACACTGCTCAAAAAAATTAACGGAACACTTTTTTAATAAACTTGTAAAAAAATTAGCTTGATGTTTTTAGATAAAAAGGTGTGTATAGCTTAAATTAAAGGTCTTGTAAAAATACATAGTTCATGTCAGATAAAATTTCTTGTAGCTTTTATAGTTTTTGAGATAATGACGTTTTAAATTTAATAAAATAATCGTTAATATCTCAAAAATCATAAAAGATACAAAAAATTTTATGGAACAAAAAAAACAGCTTTTTAAATTGTCTATATAAAAAGTTATTGAAATATTTTTCATATGATAATAAAGGAGATATATTATAAATTTGACACTTAGTTTTTTGTACCTTTTCTAATTTGTAAGTTGTTTCTTAGAAATAAATGATTAATCAAATGACACATTATTTGATTGAAAATATGTTAATTTGATCTGAATGTAATTAACACCTTAAAAGTTAAAAATGTTAATTTTTTTGAGCAGTGTAATATAATTACCTGTTTTTTGACTTTCATGTACTTTGTGATAGAATTTGTTCCTGTAATGAATATGTTAAGTATAATAAATAAATAAAGAAATAAAATATGGAAGCATATTCCATAGAAGATTCGTCATAAATAAGGTCTTCTTGATGGTTCTTGTGTAAAATGTATTTTTTTATTTTTTATCGGCCGTTTTTATTCTTTAGTTTTTTGGTGCGAGTGGTGGGGCTTACTTTTAAGATAAAAAATTTTGAAAATCCTAGATGCCTTTTTGACAAACACAACAAAAAATTAATTATCTAATTTGGTGCAGTCGTTCTGAAGTTATGCACATACAAAATTTTTAACAACATTACTTGAATTTCTCATTTTGTGTTTAAGTTATACAATTGTTATAAATAAAGTATTAAAATTATAAAACTTCTATGTTGTGATCTTATTAAGTATATTTATAAAAAAGGATCCACGAAGCAAAATATTTACGTATGATAATTATTTAAACATTTTTTTAATGTGCTGGGTGTCCAAATAAGAAAAGACGGCGACTGTATCTCAGAAAATGTTTATCACACAGCGTTGGGAAAAAATATTTTTAGTAGAAGTGGTCAAGAGAAATAGCTGGAAATTATTTTCAAGTTTCTGAAATGGCCGCTAGGGGGCGTAAATGCAATCTTGATTCTAAAAAAGTAATGTTTCTGTGAATTAACCTAACAAAAAAATACCTGATTGTTTGACAATTGTTGCTGTATCTCTAAAAATAAAATGGTGGGAGGTGGAGGGTATTTAAAGGTTTCCGTAAAAAACACTATCTTTAAAACGGCTAATTTTAACCGGCTTGTTGACAAGAGCTATTCTTGGGCTATAATATTTATTTATGTATCAAGGGCGTTACTGGGACTATAATGCCCTGAAGGTCGAAATAGCCCGAGGGCCTCTGGCCCGAGGGATAGATTTCGACCTGATGGGCATTATAGTCCAGTAAAGCCCGTGGTGCATACAATGCTTTATGTTTTACCCAAAAAAGAGTTTTTCAATGACTAATTACATTATTTATTCGCAATATAAAAAATAAGTTGCACCTGTACCTGAATACGTAACTAGATAATGACTGGTGTTAAGTTTGACTTTGATGTTTCTGTCAGTTAGTCAGTTGGCATTTTTTATTTAACGATTTGCTCAAAATGGAAGAAATTCCACAAAATATAAGGGAAAAGGCCATAAAAGCGACCGAAAATCTTTTGCCAGTTAAATCAAGGCAACAGTATGATCGGGAGTATGGCATATTTGGTATTTGGAAAGATGCGAACGCAATTCTTCAAATAACCGAAAACGTTTTAATGGCATATTTCCAGGAACTGGTAAGTTATTGATTTTATTTTAATACATATGTTTAACAAACCTTATTATTTTTAGTCGGAAAAATACAGTCCGAACTCTCTCTGGACCAAGTATTCCACCCTTAGGTCTACGTTGATGGTCTATAAAAATATAGACATTTCGCAATACCATCGTCTCATATCTTTTTTAAAAGTTAAGTCGAAAGGATACGTCCCGAAGAAGTCTAAAGTTTTGGAAGGAGAACAAATATTAAAATTTATTAAAAAGGCTCCTTATGATATCTACTTGGTACACAAAGTCATATTGGTAATGGGTGTTTTTGGAGGTTTAAGACGAGATGAGTTGGTCAAAATGACCATTGATGACATTGAAGATAGAGGAACAGTCTTGGTTATAAAGGTACCAGAAACTAAAACTTCAACTTCAAAAAGTTTTACTATCATTGAAGAAGATTTAGGCGCTTTAAATTTAATAAAAAAGTACACAACATTAAGACCAGCTGGAATAAAGGAGCGAAGATTCTTTCTTACTTATAGAAAGGGTCTATGTACAGTACAACCCATTGGAAAAAATACCATAGGAAGCGTCCCAACATTGATCGCAAAATTTTTAAAACTAGATAATGCAGAAGCTTACACCGGCCACTGTTTGCGTCGCACATCGTCAACTTTACTTGTTGAGGCAGGTGCTTCGTTTGAAACGCTAAAACAACATGGGAAACGGAAAAGCTCTTCAGTAGCTGAAGGATATATAGAAGAAAGTATTTCATCCAAAAACAAAGTAGCCAAAATGATTGCCAATTCAGTTAATTCCGAGGTTAATTCCGTATCGACTATTGAAAATTTTTAATGGACTGTTCTTTATACAAAATAGCGTTAGTGCTACCACCGCTGCTACCATCACAAAAAACACCGACCATTCTATATGGGATCATCTACATTTTCGGGACATTTAAAATTGTAATTTTTATTTTGGAAATAGTTTAATTTTTAGTATTTTTTAAAAAGAAAAAAATTATTTTTTATAAACTTGATCTTTTTTTGAGAGAAATAAAATTGGATAAGCAATAAAATTTCCATATTAGCGCATTAGGGCATTATAAGGGGCATTATCATAATGCCCTTATAATCCCTAGTGTAAGCAGCTATTATTGCTATCATAACATATTCCGTTTCTAAGGTATTATCGATCAATAATAGATAGGTAAAACATAAATGTTATAAGATTTAAAATTCTGTTAGTTTCACATGTCGCCTACAGAGGGCATTTTTAAATATTCCGACAGAAATGGTTAATTTAAAAAAAAGTTAAAAGCATTGGCATAATTTTTTATAAAAAAGTATCTAAATATTGCCTAAACAAGCTCGCAGAAGCTGTATCTGGATATTTTGTTCCTTACCTAAAATTTAGGCCAAAGAAAATATTATACGTCAGTATAACAAAAACTATAAAACCTACAAGAACTTTTATAGGACATTAATTATGTATTTTTACAAAACCTTTAATTTAGGTTATGTAATCCTTTCGTCTAAATGCAATACTTTACGAGTTATAATAAAAAAAACGAATTCGAGGGGTATGCCTTAAAAAAAATCCTGAAAATTCGATTTATTGATTATAACTCGTAAAGTATTGCATTTAGACGAAAAGATGGTATAACCTAAATTAAAGGTTCCCTAAAAATACATAATTTATCTCATATAAAATTTCTTGTAGCTTTTATAGTTTTTGAGATATTAATGTATAAAATTTTCTTTGGTTTAAATTTTAGGTAAGGAACAAAATATCAAGATATGGTTTTTGCGAGCTTGTTTAAGCATTATTTAGCTACTTTTTTATAAAAAAAAATATATCAATGCATTTAATTTTTTTGAGAAAATTAAATTTCTGTCGGAATATCGCAAAAAGCCCCCCAGCGGCGACATGTGAAACTAACAAAACTTTAAATATAACATTTATAGCATAGCCCAAGAATAGCATTTATCAAGAAGCCTAAGCTTGTTAAAATCGGCTTAGCCGTTTTGAAGATACGGGGTGCTTTTTACGAAAACCTTTAAATACCCTCCACCACTTTTTGGGTTAATATAGCAAAATTCATAGAAACATCACTTTTTTAGATTCAAGGTTGCAGTTACGTCCTTTAGCTGCCATTTTATAAACTTGAAAATAATTTGCTATTTCTCTTGACTACTTTTTCTAAAAATATTTTTCCCCAACGCTGCGTTGTGCGATAAACATTTTCTGAGATACAGCCGGCGTCCTTTCATATTTGGACACCCGGTACAATGAAGAAGAAAGTTCGAGACAATTTTGTTAATTAACAATGTCTAACTTGTTGAAAAATTAACGCGTACACATTTGGGCGATTTATTTTGATTTAAATAGATTGAGAGTTATGGAACATCACTGGCCCCCCAAGTTTCTATTTACATAGGTGCTCATAATTTACTAAGATACATTGTCTGAAAAATTGAGAACAAAACAATTTCTGATATTCTGCGTATTAAAAGTTATTTTTATTTAATTTTTCTTACCAAATAACCTGAAATATTAAAATTGTTTCATCATTACTATTGATGTATCCCAAGTATTTTTAATATTTGCTTGACCCTAAAATTGTTTAATATTGCACAATACAAATATTTTAAGTGTTTAACTACATTTTAATTGCATAATGTTTATTATTTAGAAAAAAAGATATGTTTTGGTTTAAAATGTTAATTGGCGTAGGAAATAAAAAGGGATTTTTTTACAAAACTTATTTTAGCTCTCCATCACTCTAAAAGTAATAAACGGTCTTTATCCGGGCGTCACTACGGTGGAACTAGACACATTGGCTGCCGAAACTGCAGCTACTATGACAATAGACCATCCTGATTATGCTATTTTGGCTGCTAGGATAGCGGTGTCCAACTTGCATAAAGAAACTAAAAAGCATTTTAGCGGTAAGTAAACTTAAAAAAGATAAGATGTTGTGTAATTTTTTTGTGGCACAACTTTCATGCATGACTTTGCCGCGAACTTAGACCGCTATAGCATTGATGATGCAATGCAGTGAGGCGAGCGAAACACTGTTTACAAGAGGTTAAATGCACCAAAAAGTGGACCATACGAAAAAAGTTATATCACAGTTTACAGAGATTCCTTCGGTACCTAAACCCATCTATCTTTTGCAAAATGGCGCATAGAAATTAAAAAAACTGAAATTCTTACAAAAGTAACCTTTTCCTGTTTTCTATACGGAAAAATCTATTAAATGAAAACATTTTTTTATTTTGCAGCGAATAATTGCGATACTGTCAATAAGGCTTCTGCAAAGAATTAAAAAACAAAAAAATGTTTTATATATATATATATATATATATATATATATATATATATATATATATATATATATATATATATATATATATATATATATATATATATATATATATATATATATATATATAAATATATATATATATATATATATATATATATATATATACAACTTTATGTACTTTATTAAACCGCTAAAATAGGCTATTTGACAGGTTTTTAAAATCCATTTTATATTATGTAGTAGAGTTTAAGGAATCCAGTAAAAGTTTTGGTGGTCTGGTACATATTTGCTGAAAAATATCAAATTAAAAATTCAGTATTAAAAAAACGTGCCAAAACGCTACTTTGACAAAATGGCGCTGCAATGGGGTCGGTGAGGTCACTTGCCTGTATTTTGATCTGTTTCACATATTATCCACATACATTTGTTGCAAACAAAAAACGAAAGTGCGATTGGATTTACATTTTATCAGTGATTTATGTAACAAAATGAGTTACAAATGGTGTGGAGTTTCAAAATATACAAATGTTTTTAACAGAATGTCTTCTGCAACTCATTTCAAATATTTCCGCTGTTTTCCATAATAAATATACGTTTATTTGTTCCAAAGTATAGAGAAATATACAAATATATACCTCAAAATGAGGTGTGGAACGTGTCACACTATTTTAAAGGTTAAAAAATGTTTTTGAACAGTAAAATGAACAATTTTACAAATCTTAAACATATAATAAAATATATATACTAACATGTAAAACAACACAATTAAAATCAAACAACAATCAATAAAATCCTATTTACATTAGCATTTTAACATTACTCACTTACAACACAGTTGAAATATTCTGTCAAGAGTAAAACGGTTGCACACAAGAATATTTTTTATCTTTTTAGAAATATATTTTCTGGCAAGCACCTGGGTCGTGGGGACCTTATTCCAAATTTTAATCAAACTGTTATGAACGTTTCTTTGTATAAATGTATATCTTGTCTTATCTAACATTAGCTCGTTTCTTTTTCTTGTGTTATAATTATGTTTTTATTACTTTCAGAAAATAAAGATCCCATTATTAGAAACAAATTTAATACATTCAAAAATATATAAATTTACAACAGTTAAAAGTTTTTTATTAGCAAAATGGTCTACAACTATCCTTTCCCAAATATTAATCTTAAGCATCTCTTTTGTAGTATCTGAACTCTCCCCGCATCCACTGAGTTACCCCAAAAAATAATTCCATACCTTATCCTTGACATGATATGTGCATGGTACACCTGAAGTGCTGCCCCATGCCAACTTCATTCGTTATTATCCTAACCGCATAGCAGTACCAGTTCACTTGATAGACCCCAACGTGACTTTTCCAGTCTAGTCTTTGGTCAATGACCATGCCCAGAAAAGGAGATCTTATTTGTAGTTAAGAAATCGGTATTACCTACACTGTAAACAACTGGCTCCGTTTCTCTTGCTGAATACTTCATTATTTTGTTTTTTTTTACATTCATTAATAAGTTATTTTTTAAAAACCACTCTTTCAAATCCTCAACGACCCTCAATATGTCTTTCAATATCAAAATCATTCTTTTCACTAATGATAACAGAAGTATCATCAGCATACATAACCAAGTGTTCCTTTATGGTCTCTGGCAGTTCATTGTATATAGAATGTACAAGAGGCCCCAAGATGGAACCCTGAGGAATTCCTTTTTTACAACCTCTATATCTGATTTTATTAAACAACCTTCTTCATTTCTTTCAACTAGTTGCTGTTTTCTATCTTTTAAGTATGACACTAAAAGCTGTTTTGCAATTCCCCCAAACCATAACGCCCAGCTTCTCGATAAGAATACTATGGTCAACACCGTCAAAGGCCTTAGACAAATCCACAAAATGTAACGGTATGTATTTTCATTCATACAGTCCAAGATTCTTATAAGAGCTGAATAAATAGCCATTATTGTTGAACGCCTCCTTCTGAAACCATATTGACAATCGACAATCACCCACTCTCATCCAGGAACCTAATCAATCTTTCATGTAACAGTTTTTCAAATATTTTATTTATGTTTGATAAGAGAGATATTGGGCGATAGTTCTTAGGATTATCAGCATCACCTTTTTTTTTATAAATACTTTAATATGTGCCCATTTTAGTTTAGTAGGAAAAACACCTGTCTGATATTTAGATTTATAATATGACTAATTGGTTCAGCTATTAAGTCCTACTTTTTTAAGAAGAGCAACTGGAATCTCATCCTCCCCACTGACTTTTTGCTTTTTAGTCCCTGAATACATTTAATTACCTCATTTGTTGTAGTTCCATATAAAAATATTGATTTTTTTTAAAAGTAATTTTATTGTAATCTGGAATTTTATTTTTATTTATATCAGGGCAGGCATTCAAAAATGTAGAGTTTACTTTGTTTAGTATGTCCTTATCCGATTTCCCCTTATACACACCCCTGATACCATCAAAAACAGTTTTTGTTTCCGGTTCTTTTCTTGTTAATTTATTGATAATTTTCCAAGTTGCTTTTCCCTTATTCTTTGAATTTTCTATATATTTTATATTATAGACTTTTTTAACGTTTTTAATAACTTTCTTAAGCATACTAGCAAAGATTTTGTAGTAAGCTGTACTTACCTTATTTTTAAGTTTTTGCTTATACAGCTGCCTTTTCCGAGCACATAAGGTTCTTATCTCTGGTGTAAGCCAGTACTTGGTTTGCATTCTTTTTGGTTTATTTATTAGTAAAAAATTGTAGCTACAGAGTCTTATGATTTCAATAAGCATTACACTAAAAGATCCCTACTAACTTTTTGGTTTCAACTTAACATTCATAATTTATAAAAGTTCTCGCTTACTGTGGAAGTTTATCATTATTTCACTTTCTTATGATATAATTTAAGTTACCACTAAAGTGTTATTATACTTATTTTGCTGTTTTCCCATTTTTTAGCTCCGAAGCAAGGGTCGGAATTATTTTTGAAAAATAATCCAACAATGATTGCGTCGACTTGGGGCAGGTTTTTTCTGTCTGCTTTTACAAAATCGTTGTCCATGATAAAAGTACTTGACAGAATCTGGAAAATATTGCAAATAAATTTCACAAAAACAATGGATAATATAGAAAAATCTTATTAAAACAGTTTCGAAAGCTAATATAACACAAGTAGGCGTAAGTAGGCAAACGAAGTTTACAAGCAGGTGACGTCATCATAAACTTGACCAATCAGGAGCGTTTTTGCGTCACGTGACAAACGTTTAAAAATGCATTTTTATTTACGGATTTTTAAGTAAATTAATTATTATTTTATTATTAATTTAATGAAATTAAAATATAGGGTTAATGAAAGTGTCTTTTACCTAACTGAAAAAAAAAACGAATTTTTATGCATATGCATAATTAACATTGTCGATATATGTCATGTACGAAAGCCATGCAATTATTTCGGAATATCTCGAAAACAGTTTTTACGATGTTTTTTAAAAACTAATCCAATATTAATTGCAGTATTGGAAAATGTAAAAAAAACTGCATTTTTTTATCGTTTTGTTAAAAGACCACATTCGGGAGGCCATTAGCAACATTTTTATTGAAATGTGTCATTGGGTCTTTCAACATTTAAGAGCATCATTGTGTTTAAAAAGTAAAATCCGCATCCCATGTTAAAAAAGGGCAATTTACTGTGAGTCACTTATATTTCTTAAGAAAATGCATTTTACTAGTAAACTACCTTAATACGCTAAGTCGCACACAAGCGAAATTCGGGGAAAACCCGGCCATAAATCGGAAATACCAACTTCGCAATTAAGGCCTATTCTGAGTATAATTTCATTATCTAGTTACCTGGGTATAATAAACAATCACCCTTTTATTTTTAGTCTTGTCACTTGCAGAAATATTTTAGTTGAAAGCTGATGTTCGTGGAGACTATTTCATTGTGATTCAAAAGCGCCTGTGAAAATTAGTAATTTATATTCAGTTTTTCGGCAAAGTGTGGGTGAAAAAATTTTGTAAAATAATATGGAGCCTATTGCCGGTGGTAAGAGAATATTAAAAATAATATTTTTTAAAATATTTCTTTCGTTTTTTTTTCTGGTGTTCTGAAAAGTTAACAATTATTTTTTTT
>JAHBCN010019072.1:0-16417 GCA_019359885.1 Listronotus oregonensis
GGGGGTGGAATCACGAATAAGTACAATATTAAAACGGTTTTTAAACCCCAAAATTTTCTAAAAGAAATTCTCACCAAAAGGAAAACCAGAAATTTTGTTTCAAACAATGACTGTATCTACCAAATTCCCTGTGATTGTGGTATTGGGGAAAAAAAGGGGGCCTCTCAAAAAGAGTTAAAGAAAAAAAAAAACATGGAACGAGGTGAAACGTCGAAGTCAGGTATTGCCGAACACGCGGTCAAAACAACACCGCATACAAGGGCCCCGGAAGCAAAAACCATTCAAAAAAACCCACTGGAAGAAAAGAAAATTTAAGGAAGCTGCAATTATTTAAAAACCAAAATGTATTTAGAAACCCCTAGTGTAGAAATTCCGAATATCTGGCCCCCTTGGAACCGTGAAAAGTCGGTCAAGCTTCAGTGACCAAGGGATAGTATATAAGTCGTAGTTTTTAGGAATAGCTTTTAGTTATCTTTTTGAAAACGGTTGGAGATACATCACTAACCGAAATTTTTGTGTAACAGTTAACAAATAAAGACAATGGAAGTCCAAGATTTTAGTGTTATTGAAACCATTACATTGTCTAACACTTTCAAAGAAATGATTGTTGGATGTTATCACATGGCATAGATTCTCAAAAATTCAAAGCATTAGTGTAAGATTTTCTTAGTAAATATTCAATTTTATTCAAAGAGTTATATCTATAAAAAAACGCAAAAAAAAGAAAAGTTAAGTTGGACTTAATCTAATATTTGGTCATATAACCTTTTTTTTGTTTTATTTGGGTTTAAAAATCTACTTTTTGGTTTAAAAGCTCTTTCCATCGTTGGAGGATTATTTGTCAAACCCCTCGTTTAATTTTTTTTAGCCTAAATCTTCGTTTTTTTTTTTTACAATTATACTCAAAACGTTTTTAATCGGAAAATTTTATTGGGAAAAAAAACTGGTCCTGCACCAGTACTTCCAGGTGACGAGTTTAAAACCATTCCTTTACTTAAATGCCATGTGGACTGGATAATTATTTTGTTGATATATATATATATATATATATATATATATATATATATATATATATATATATATATATATATATATATATATATATATATATATATATATATATATATATATATAAATAGAAAAAAGGGTAGTCTTGACCGACTAGTTGAATAAAAAAGATTCCAAATTCTTGGAGATTCTTCAGGGCTAGTAAAATTTTTTTTTTACTAAACGCCGAGCTTTGGGAAAATTTTTTTTTTTCCTTTTTTTCAAGGCACAATATGAAGAAAAAATCTTTTACAAAAAAAAAGTAATCTACAAATGCAACTTATTGTTTTAAAACGGTAATATTTAACAATAAAAACTTACGTAAAAGTGAGTTTTCTTAAGGCAAAGTCATTATATATATATATATATATATATATATATATATATATATATATATATATATATATATATATATATATATATATATATATATATATATATATATATATATATATATATATATATATATATATATATATATATATATATATATATATATATATATATATATATATATATATATATATATATATATATAAAAAAAATATATATATATATATAAAAAGGTATTGTCCACGGATAAGGTGTTGAAAGAGAGAAAACTTTTTTTTTTTGATTTTATCAAAAAAATCTTGATAAAAATTTTTGCTACTTCTAAAAATAAGATTGGGATAAAAAACATTTAACATATTTTATACGGGTGTTCAAAAAATTTAAAAAAAAAAACTTAAAATGATACAAGAGTAAAGTGCATTTATTCGAGAAGATATGGAAATAAGTCACTAGGAAAAGTTGTTCAAAATTAAGAGGCAATCTCTAATACCAATTTTCAAAATCGGCCTACTTTTATTTATTTGTGATTAAATTTATTTTAATATCGTGGCATTTATTAGGGTGTACGATAAACAATTTGTTTTAATCGGCCCCATAAGAAAAAAATCCATTATATTAAATCTGGACTCCTGGAGGCCACTGGACTGGTCCTTGTCTCCAATTTGGAATTAGCAAATTGATATTAAAATAATGTTCATCACAGATTAATAAAAGCAGGCCGATTTTGTCGAAAATTGGTATAAAACATCCTTTACTTTTGAACAACTTTCCTAGTAATTATTTATATCTTCAAATAAATTCACTTTACTCTTGAACCATTTAAAGTTTTCTAATTTTTTTGAATACCGCCTATAAAATATGTTAAATTTTCTATCAATCTTAGAGGTGGGAAAATTTTTTACCAAATGCTTTTTTGGATAAAATTAAAAATTAAGTTTTCCTTTTCAATACCTTTTTCCGTGGACATTATTAGAAAAAGGTGTTGAATAGAAAAAACTCTTTTTTTTAATTTTTTTTTAAAAAAAAGCTACTCTTGAATAAAAACTTTGCCACTTCTTAGAGTAAGATTGGGATAGAAACATTTCACAAATTTTATAGGCGGTATTCAGAAAATTGAGAAAACTTTAAATGGTTCAAGAGTAAAGTGAATTTATTTGAGAAGATATGGAAATAAGTTACTAGGAAAAGTTGTTCAAAAAAATAAAGGATAGTTCCTTATACCAATTTTCGACAAAATCCCTGCTTTTATTAATCTGTGATGAACATTATTTTAATATCAATTTACTAATTCCAAATTGGGAGACAAGGACCAGTCCAGTGGCCTCCTAGGAGTCCAGATTTAACTATAATGGATTTTTTCTTATGGGGCCGATTGAAACAAATTGTTTATCGTACACCTCTAATAAATGCCACGATATTAAAATAAATTTAATCACAAAAAATAAAAAATAGGCCGATTTTTTCGAAAATTGGTATTAGAGACTCCTCTTAATTTTGAACAACTTTTCCTAGTGACTTATTTCCATATCTTCTCGAATAAATGCACTTTACTCTTGTATCATTTTAAGTTTTTTAATTTTCTGAACACCCCGTATAAAATATGTTAAATGTTTCTATCCCAATCTTATTTTTAGAAGTAGCAAAATTTTTTATAAAAGGTACTTTTTTCGATAAAATAAAAAATAAAAAAGTTTTCTCTCTTCAACACCTTATCCGTGGACATACTGTTATTATATATATATATATATATATATATATATATATATATATATATATATATATATATATATATATATATAATTCTGGACATTAAAGCTTCCCGCTTCATGCCAACAAACACCAAGCCATATATCCTGCCCCACACATTTACAGATTTACATATTTAGCAACCCTGTGAAGAGTAAAAATATGGTTCCAGGGCTGCAAAATTATAGTACAACAATTTGAAAAAATTATAGTGGATTAGAAAAAATAATCGTTTAATTTAATTTTATCGCACTTAATAATGGTGAAATGTATATATTTTTTTAAATAAAACTGTTAAAGTAAAAGTTCAATTTAAAATCAGCAGATTATTAAATATATGATTACTGACTCGTGATTTTTTACAACTTTCCTAAGCAAACTTCACTTTATATATTATGGTCAAGTTCACACTATACCCTCCGCTACACTAGCGCCTTTTTATTTATTGCTACTCTGGGGCCACTTTTTGAGCCAAAAAGCCATAAGAGATGGTTCTTCATACCTCTACCCTCCATATTTTATTGGGAGTGTTCAGTAGTTTGCAGATGTTTACCGGCATTAATTAAAGTAATTGATGTGTTGTACGGTAGAAGCGCTCTAAGTATCTCTAGTATCAACAGTCATTTTGGCGCCAAGTGACAAGCATTTTGAAATTAATTACGAAAAGTTTGTTTTTTTCGGTCTTAGAATATGGTTTATAAAAATTACAGTAATAACTACCCTGTTCCAAAATTGAGATTCGCGGTATACATAGTTTAAAGCAAAAATTACCCTGTATTGTCGCTGTTCTTCGTTTAAAAACATTTATTTGGCAGCTTGACGGTTTTTTAATTCGGAATCTTTGATTTTTTTACTGAAAGTTGGTTGCAACAGGAAAAGTGCATTATTTACAGCATCGATCATTCGTTGTTTTTAATATATTATCTCCTAAGTATCCCAACAAAACAGCATCTTGTTCAGTGGTGGATAGTTTGGACAGCTAGAACCAATTCTTCTTTTTACTTAATTTTCTTGCTCGAAACGTTGTTTAATTTCCAAGATAGTTTTCTTATTTCAATATATAACTTTTAAATTAATTTCTTTTTATTTTTGACAGACATTTTTAAAAATAAAGTGTACGCCAATGTATCGCTTTTTTTGATAATATGTCATGTAATAACCTCTGACAAAAATCTGCTACAAAAGCCGGTTTTACGTAAAAATAAGGTAGGTTACCTCTCTTCCTAATACTTGTACGCCTTTTTATGAATACAACTGTACACTGACAAGGAAACAGCAACTCTAAAAACAGTCTAATCGAGTTGCAGTTTTATTGTTAAAATATATGCTACCTATAAAAGCAGTGTGACCATCCCTAACATGATTAAGATGCGGCGTAGCCGTCTTGGTCGAACCCGAAGTTTTCCACTAATTTTAGGGCTTCGTAATGTTAAATTAATCAATCTTAGTAGTCGTACCTTATTCGATAACGCTGGATAAACAATAATGTTTTCACTGTACACATGGTGTCTGGAAAAATGTGGAAAATCTCCCGGATATTAGAAAAACACGTGAAACAAATACTACAAGTCCAAATAAACTTTTTTGTATGGGCCTCCTCTTTAGAGGTAGTGGCTTCCAAAGAGCTCCAATGGAATCAATTTTTTAGACATAATTATTGAACACTGGGTATATGACAATTTTATGTTAATAAGATTTAATATTAAGTAGGACTCTTCAAAGTTCTATCAAAAAAAGTGTTGTGAATTACTCACAGCTGCAGGGACGGAACTGTGGTACTCATCCTCCTTTTTTTACGCGTTGTATTGATAAGAACTTCGGGCAAAGTTTTTACAAATCTTTAACTATTGCCTAAAATTTAGTTATTCTTCATTCATGTCGCTAATGCTAACTGGTTTCGAAAAAACGTCACTTTATTATGGTGATGCAACTCGAATAGGATTTTGTGAATCGAATCACTCGAGCAATTTTACTACCTCACTCGAGTAAAATCTCACTTGAGCTGCAAGTTTGCAATTTGAGTGAGATTTCTTTCAGCGATTTTAAACAATTACCTTTATTATTTTATATTTTCTTGCTTAAGTACGGCGAACTACGAGATACAAATTTAAACCTGTCAGTCTTGGTTTATACCAGCGCGGCATGGATAAGTAAAAAATGTAAAATAGAGTAGTGAAGTGACATCAAGTGACAACAGAATCACCTCGATGCGTCGAGATGACCCTGTAACTCAAGTGCATAGAGACTCGAGTAAATTTTTTTTTAATCGAGTACGCGTTTGACAAATTCACTCGAGTGACTCGAGTAAAAACAGGGCTCGAGTCGCATCACTACTTTATTACATCATGTATTTGGCGTATTTCGATAAAAGATACATATTTATTCCTTTCAAATGTTCAACCTTTAACCAAGCTTATGATAAAATAGCGATCCAAATCAAGATTTTTACTTGTTAGTTGACAACGTTTAATTCTATGAATTGGAGTTTAATCAACCCGACCAAACTTAGAGAACTAACAGCCACTGTAAATAAAGTGACATATTTTTAAAACGGTTAAGATTAGCGACATGAATAAAGAGTACTTTATTTTAAATCAATAGTTAAAGGTTTGTAAAAAAACGTTGTCCAATGTTCTTATCAATACAGGGCGTTAAAAAAGGGGGACATGAGTGTCACAGCTAGTCCGTCCCTGCTGCTGTGAGTAATTGACAACACTCCCTTTGATACTAATTTACAGAGCTTTACTTGGTATTATGTCTTATTAAAATAAAATTGGAATATACCTGAAGCAGAGCTGTCTGTAGTTGAATTAAAATCATTGAAAAATATTATTCAATTACTGCTCAGTAATTGGATTACTTTAATTCAATTACTTTCCGAAAAACGGAATTGTATTTGGATTATCATTTAATATAATAATGTGATCGTAATTGGTAATTGATTTTCACGCATCCCAAGTAATTCAATAACTTAGAAAGTAATTCGATTACTTATAAAGTAATTAAATTACTTAGAAATTAATTAAATTACCTTATAAATAATTGAATTACTACGAAAAATTCAATTACCTTGCTTTATGGAAAAACTGCCGGAAGTTTGGTCAGCCAGAAAGAGCATCTTGAAACACGGCGGGCCACTTTGAATCCGGCGCACGCCGCTTTCGCGCCGATTTCGTATTTTGGATTGATGCTTACTTTTTTGTGAAAAAATCTGTTGATGTTTGAAGTAGGATAAAAAGAAATTTTTATTTTAGAGTCATTTAATATTAAACTCAGTTTGACTAGTGTGATGTGCGCGTATGATGCATATTAGTATAAACGTATTGTTTGTTTAGTATATATCGTGTTTAATATATGTGGTAATTTAAATAAAGCAATTGCTAAAACATTCAATTACTTTTAGTTATAATTGATAATTGAATAACTTTTTAAAAGTAATTGCGATAGCTCTGCCTGGTGGATAAATAACTAATTATGTCTAAAAAAGAAATGATTCCATTCGAGCTCTTTGGGAGCCAATATCTCCTAAAAAGAGGCCTATACGAAAAAGCTTATATGAACTTGTAATATTCTTTTCAACTGTTTTTATTTATATTCGGGCGATTTTTCACATTTTCCCGGACACCTCCCCAAAACGCGTATAACGTAAAATTTATTTTCTCTAATAGCGCCAGGAAACCATAATAAAATCGACATTTCAGAATTGCGAGCTTAAATTTAGTACACCCTATATATTTACAAATATGTATCAGAATCGATTCGATTAATATAAACTTACAAAAATAGTCGATATCACCCTAAAACCAAAACCTATAAATAAGAGATGTCTGTACCATGCTGTAAACATACAACTACGTAAAACGTAGGCTGATCCAAGATTAGATTTTTAAACGCTTTTTTAAAGTAAACTTGGTCGTTTTAGTTAAGTTTTTTTTATTAAGGAATGAAGTGCAAGTGAGAATTGGTAAGTTTTGATTTTATATTAATGTTTTATCCTATATAAAATTATTCCTTGAAAGCCGTTTTATAGTCCAGTCAAGAAAGAGTTTTCTGAGAAAAATAGTTCGAAGGATACCAAAAATATGAGCGATGGCTCGTTCGACGCGGATTGCAATTCTGAGAAATGTGTCAGGTTGATTTTATTTTGCAAATAAAAAGGCAATTGTTATTTTAAAAAAATCCATTTTGTTTTTTAATGATAACTTAAAAAATGTACAAGATAGCGAGAACTGCAAAAAAGATCCTTAAAGAGGTGAGAATTTGCGATAAAAAAAACTCCTAACTCCCGGATCTCTAGCTTAAATATTTATAATTTAAATTTGTTGCTGAAAATATTGCTCTGCGCGCTCCTTTCGGAATGAGTACGCCGCGTCTATAGTGAGTACTGCATGTAAACGTTTTTTTTTTAAATATCGATTTAAAAATTACAAAAAAAATACTCACTCTATGGCGCCTCTTGGAGTCCTTTTCATAAGTGTACTTAATAAGATGACGTCATAAAATTATTTTAAATTTGTTTATTTTGTTTATAACGAATTTTATAATTAAAAAAAAATCGTTTGTTAAAACGTTATAAACAAAATAAACACATTTTAAATAATTTTATGACGTTATTTTATTGAGTACACTCACAAAAAGAAAGAGGCGAAAAATTTATAAGGTGATTATTTAGACAATTATCCAGCTTTCAATGAAGACGGAGGAACAAAAGAATATAATATATAACAATGGGTGCATTATTTTTTTTCAACGTTACTTTCTTTCTTTAAGTGTTGAAATGACAACATAATTTTTTAAAAATGTTTAAATCAATATTTAGTGCTTTCAAAAATGTATTTAGATGCAGTTCTCACTACAGAGGCGACGCGGTACTAATCCCGAAACGAGCGCGCGGATCTCTATTTTCAGCAACAAATTAAAATTATAATTTATAAAGCTAGAAATCCGGGCGTCGCGAGTTTTTTTTGGAAAATTCCTGCTTTTTAAGGATTTTTTTGCAATTTTCGGTATCTTGTATAGTTTTTGAGCTATCATCAAAAAACAATTTTTTCTTTTTGTTAATAACAATTGCAATTTTTATTTGCATAAAAAATGATAAATTATATATTAGACTATTACACATGCGAGAATTATGTCGTAAATAAGTGCCGAAAACATACAAAATATATATTTTGTATTTAATAGTTCTAACTTAAATTTTTGGAATAAAAACACGAAACATGTTCTATAATTTTACCAAGAAAATTGAGAAAATGCACAAGAATCGACAACTTTCGGTAATTGGGTTTAGCTTAATAGTCTAAGTTCCGAATGAGAGTCGAACTTCATCGATCTGTCAACCTGATAATTTTTTTCGCAAATGGGTCGCCTGAAATATTATGGTCAAGTCTATAATAAATACTAAGCAAAATTCGAAAAATGGTTAATACTCCTTGTATAATATCAATTCTTATTTTTTTATCCTACATGCCAGTTCTGCCATACCATCTTTTTTTTTCAATTCCATAAAGAAAGCCTGAAGTTTAAAGATAAAGAAATTATTACAGTTTTTTGGTACATATATAAATTCTTCATTAATTTATTTTCGATGGATAATTTGATAATTTTACAATGATTTTATTCAAAAATTGGCCAAAATGCAAAGATCGACTAAGAATATTATTATGTGGAAATCGCTTTTATAAACTTTTTTCATATTTTAAAAAGTATACTGAGACCTAAAAATATTGCCCACTAATTTTGAAAGTTCAAAACATAGCTGTAGAAAAATACCAATTTCGAAAATTAAAGTGTAACACCCTGTATCTCATTAGAGCGAAAATTTTACAAGATATATATATATATATATATATATATATATATATATATATATATATTATATATATATATATATATTTTTATAAATTATATAATATATATATATATATATATATATATATATATATATATATATATATATATATATATATATATATATATATATATATATATATATATATATATAATATATATAATAAAAAAAAAAAAAAAAACACAGTGTGTCCCAAATTGGTGGGGAATGTATGGGGATCTTGGAAACCACGATAGATAGAAAATCGGTTAAATGGGGAAAGTTTTGGACAATTATGTTACTAAGCTAATCCCGTTTACTACGTGGTTTTATCTATTTAGGTTTTTGAGAAATTTTGAAAAAACCTGAAACCTGCATTTTCGAAAATCGGCCATATTTTTTTTATAAGTAAAAATTTTTTAAATCTGTAATAACTTCTTCAAAGCAATTTTTTTTGTAGAATATGACTGAGTTGTCAATTTTTATTCCCTACGTTTCGGGTTTTAGAATCATCATCGACTTTATTTTTTCATATAGACGCCATATTGGTTTTTTACGCAGCCAAATAGTGCTTTTTATTCTGATTTCAACAATGTATAACATGTTATAATTTAAGAGTTTATAACTTCATTTATTTCAAAAAACAAATATTTTCTCAGTTGGCCTTGATTCCGGCGAACGTCATTTTTTTTGTAAACAATAAAATATTAATAATTGGCAAAATAGATAAGCTGAACAGATATTTTACAGAAATGGGTTCGCGAACATAGCCATAACGTTAAAACCGTGTTACAACAAAACTGCACGTAACAAGTCAATTAAAACAAGTAAAACAAAAACAATGAAAAGTGGCTAAACTAATAGTCCTACTAAAATGAAGATGTAAAATAACGACCCAAAATTCAAAATGTCCATATTTCTCAACATATTAACGATATTTTTTTAAATAGTCCTAACTACCCTATGAATGGTTGACCTAGGTATGTGGAATTATCTATCAACATCCCTGGTTGAAGATGTTGGATTTTCTTTTAAATGTTGGTTAACTGCAGCATCTCGTTGTCGATTTTCTTCAACGTACTTCTTAGGTCGTGGTTTTTTAAAAGTTCCGAATTTAAACCAATTTGTTACCAGTTTTCGAAAGTATGTTAGTTTAAGATGCTGCCTCTCAGGAATATTGTCGAAATACGTTTTCGCAGCTTTATTAACATTTCTATTGCTTTTGAAATAACCTTGCAAAATATCAAGTCTTTTCTTTAAATAATTAACCTTTTACAAAGTTGAAAAATTTTAATAACGTACCCGAGTTACTGCGAAAATATTTGTTTTTTGGAGTGGATGAGGTTATAAACTCCTAAACTATAACAAGTTATACATTGTTGAAATAAGAATAAAAAGCACTAATTGGCTGCAAAAAAATTCAATATGGTGCCCATATGAAAAAGTAAAGTTGATGATAATTCATCAACTTTACTTTATCATATGGGCGCCATTACATTTTGTTGTAACACGGTATTAACGTTATAGCTATGTTCGCGAACCCATTTCTGTAAAATATCTGTTCAGCTTATCTATTTTTCCAATTACAAATATTTTATTGTTTACAAAAAAAAAATGACGTTCGCCGGAATCAAGGCCAACTGAGAAAATATTTGTTTTTTGAAATACATGAGGTTATAAACATTTAAATTATAACATGTTATACACTGTTGAAATCAGAAAAAAAGCACT
The DNA here is from genome assembly GCA_019359885.1 of Listronotus oregonensis. Taxonomy (NCBI): domain Eukaryota; kingdom Metazoa; phylum Arthropoda; class Insecta; order Coleoptera; family Curculionidae; genus Listronotus; species Listronotus oregonensis. The sequence continues at coordinate 10,688 of JAHBCN010019072.1, forward strand.
ATTTGGATGCGTAAAAATCCAATATGGCGTCCATATGAAAAAATAAAGTTGATGATGATTCTAAAAACCCGAAACGTAGAAAATAAAAATTGACTACTCGGTCATATTCTACGAAAAAAGTTGCTCTGAAGAAGTTTTTACAGATCTGAAAAATTTTCATTCATAAAAAAAATATGGCCGATTTTCGAAAATGGGTGTTTCAGGTTTTTTCAAAATTTCTCAAAAACCTAAATAGATAAAACCACGTAGTAAACGGGATTAGCTTACTAACATAATTGGCCAAAACTTTCCCCATTTAACCGATTTTCTATCTATCGTGTTTTCCAAGATCCCCATACATTCCCCACCAATTTGTACAAGTTAAAAGGCCTTCCTTTTTCCATGACTTGGACACACATGAAAGAAAAGGTATTTTCGAATGCAACGAAAATTGTCCCATTATGTCGACGCCCACTCACAGGTAAGATTGAATTTAAGATAATAATACTATCATTTAAAATCATCTTTTATTAATAAAGCATTGTGTGTATCTTTGCACACCTTTAGAATACACAATATGATCTTGAAACGTTTAAAAAATGAAATTCTTCGTAAGGTTAGTCGTATTTCATCAAGTTTAAAGTCGAGACCGTGAAGTGACGTTTTCTATATGGAGCGTGTGTCGTGAATGTTGAAAAACTATTTTTTTTATGTTTTGCGTGCGTAAAATTCTGTTTTACACATGGATATGAGTGTCTAATTTAAAAAAAGTTTTACACTAAGTACTTTCTTAACAATATAATAACTGTTGAATTTGCGAAGGTTTAGCTAGTCAGTGGTTCCCAACCTTTTGTGTTATCGTATAGCCCAAAAACGGGATTTTTTGAGAATTGAATGCTCTACAAAAGTGACTATTGCGGCAAAGTCAACTCACACCGGCGAGGTAGTACGGGTCACTAAACCTATTTTTTTCAGAAATTCTCGTGTTTTTGTCATTTTCTCATAAATGACAAGAGCTACACAAAAAAAATAAATAACAAAGTTGTTGGAAATTTAATTTCTTACAAAAAAGGTCCCAATAATCGAATCGCTAAGACCAACAGTTCTTGAGATATTTGGCCTTTAATTAATTTTACCATGAAATTTTCACAAATTATAATTTGTAGTTTTGCGGCCGAGTGATGATCTCGTTGTTAAATTTAGCAATGGACAGCAAAAAAATTAGCAGTTTAAAATGTTTATCAAAACGTCATTGTCAGTGTTATTCAATGATTTTAGTAGGCAACCTGTCAAAATCTGACATTTTGTTAAACATTCTAAACCGTTGTCAACTTAGCAAAATTGTTAAAAGTTAACAACGGTTTAGAATGTTTAACAAAATGTCTGATTTTAACAGGTTGCCTACTAAAATTATTGAATAACAATGACAATGACGTTTTGTTGCTAAATTTAACAACGCGATCATCACTCGACCATGAGTATAGTAAAATTAATTAACGGCCAAATATCTCGAGAAATATTGGTCTTGGCGATTCGATTATTAGGACCTCTTTTGTAAAAAATTAAATTTCCAATAACTCTGTCGTTTATCTTTTTTTGTAACTCTTGTCATTTATGAGAAAATGACAAAAAAAATGAGAATTTTATGAAAAAATTAGGTTTAGTGACCCGTACTACCTCGCCGGTGTGAGTTGCAACTTTGCCGCAATAGACACTTTTGTAGAGCATTCAATTCTTAAAAAATACCGTTTTTGGGCGAGACGATAACATAAAATGCTGGTGAGTTATGGGAATTTTAAAAAAAGGGTCAAAGTTTACGTGTTTTTTAAATGGAAAATAATCTTCACACGCTTTGGGCGAGTACTTATTATAAATATTAAGGGCTGAAACTTTTAGGGAATGTTTTTGGGGGTATTTCCAACAAAATTTCACGATGAGACCGAAAAAAATATATATTTGCAAAAAGAAACACCCTAAATATGTATGTATATATTATTAATATATTATTATATATATATATATATATATATATATATATATATATATATATATATATATATATATATATTATTATATATATAATATACAGGTCCACAGATTCGAGTGCATGATGGGGATCTCGGAAACCGTAAGAGATAGGAAGCGGTTAAATTATGGCAAAGTTGCCATTTAGGTGCCTAACAACATGCCGATTGGAAAGTTGTAAAATTCCGAGTACCTCGGAGATATCCGGAAAAACCCAAATTTGCTGATTTCGTTTTTATTTTTTATGGCGTTATTTAAAGAGATATAAAACAAAAGACACTTTCTCATGGCCACTTTTAAGCTCTACAAAAAAGCGTTGAGAGATTTTCCGTACGACGTTTCGTTTTCGTTAGACCATCATCAACTTTATTTTTTTAAATGCGGCACTCAATTGTTTATTGCATTTGTAGGGTAATAAGAGGTTAAAAAAAATAAAATAAAAAAACCCAGGTCCGTTCTTAAAAAATAAAGTTGATGATGGTCTAACGAAAACGAAACGTCGTACGGAAAATCTCTTAACGCTGTTTTGTAGACTTAAGAAGTGGCCATGAGAAAGTTTTTGTTTTTTCATATCTCTTTAAATAACGTCAGAAAAAAAAACGAAATCAGCTTCGGTTTTTTCCGGATATCTCCGGGAAATACTGGAATTTCAACTTTCTAATCGGCATGTTGTTCGGCACCTAAATGCGCAACTTTGCCATATTTAACCGACTTCGTATTCTTACGGTTTCCGAGATCCCATGCATGCACTCGAATCTGTGGCATCCTGTTTTATATATATATATATATATATATATATATATATATATATATATATATATATATATATATATATATATATATATATATATATATATACTTTTATTTTTCTTGGGCTTAGTGGTTCTTGTTTTTTTTAAATTCGAAATAAAAAGGGTTTCATTTCCTTTTTTAAATTTTTTCACAAAACGTTTCGGCTTGTTTAGCCTTTTCAATGTCCATAGGAGGATAATCCATTTAAAATAAAAGCATATATGTGTACCAACAAATTAAATTTACATGTAAACACTTGTAAAAGATATTAGAAGGCAAAAACACTTTTTAAGTTATATTAAATTATTATAATAATATTTTATATATATATATATATTTATATATATATATATATATATATATATATATATATATATAATATTATATATATATATATATATAATAAATAATTTTTATAGTATATAAAATTAAAATAAAATATATATATATATATATATATATATATTTTAATATATATAATATATATAATAATATATAAATTTATATAATATATATATTTATATATATATATATATATATATATATATATTGTGATTGGCGTGATGTTTTTTACAATTATTTTCGATATAGTGTCTATTGAACTTAATAATTGTAATTTAATTAGGCCTAGAGTTGGCCCTTATTAATAGAAATAGCACTAACAAATTTCAAGGAAATCGGCCACAAGCTTCAGAAATTATAACCTCTAAAACAGTACACAACAACGTCAACTCATATTATACAGGGAATTATTTGTTAGATTTCCATGACCTACCAAGTTGGCTATATTAAAACACGTTAAACGCCACGGTGGTCCCTAGGGACCGCTGTATAGACATTCTTGCAGGGCAACGGCGGTCCCTATGGACCGCTGTATACTTTCTTATGCTTCCTATGGCGCAATGGCCCGGTAAAAAATTAATTAATTTGCTGGGCCATGGCGGTCCCTAGGAACCGCAGTATTTTCGTCAAAATCTTACATAGAAAATAAATTAAAAATATTTGTTTTGTTTCTAAAAGTATTTATTATAAGTAAAATAACTTTTATAAAAAATAAAATTCACTTGCCCTGAAACAAATTTTACCAAACTCTACGTTGGCGCTTAACGTGTTAAGTGAACGGGATAATATAATAAACTAGTATAAAGAATAAAGGCTCTTAATTGAATATTGAATTCCTATTTAATTTTAACTATTACCTAACACACTGCATACTTACAATTCCAACAAACCGATAAAAATTCATTTAAAATAATATGTTTGACACCTTTATTTGCAACCTTCACGTAAAACCTATGTAAACAAAATTAGGCTCAGTAGAGTTTTGCCATAATCAAATGGCTTTAATAAAAATAAATCTACGGAACTTAAAACTTAACGAGATTCTACAGTTAAATCGAAATCGAAAAATGAAGCTCAAAAAATGGCCAAACATCGCAATTCTTTCATCCTTTATCAATTTGCATAAAAATTTGGAATTAGCCTCATCTTACCCTCTACTTCAAATTCTATATGATGCCGATGGGCGCTGTTTGTTTACCCCTAATTTTCAAAACTTATAAAATAACATTTTAAAACTTAAGATGGGGTTAACTTGGTCCGAATTAGTTAAATAATGATTGTTTTATGCTTTGAAATACAATTTTAGAATATTTGTACCCCTAAAAATCAACCCTTGTTAAAGCTTAAAGTAAAAAAAATATTTACCCTAAAAAATAATTAATCATGGTGAGTTAATTTTAGAATGCTGTTGCTTAAAATATGTACTAATTTCATTTTACAACTTTACAACCCTCATAAATCAACCCCATTATATTTAATAAAAAAAAAGATTTACCCCAAAAAAATTAATAGCTTGACAGAGTTATTAATTTAAAATGTTACTGCCCAAAATTTTACCAATTTCATTATTTTGCAAATTTTCAATCTTTAAAAATCACTCCTTACAACATTGCAATCCTTATAAACAAATTTAATACATATAGATAGGAAAAATAGTAGAATTACATACAAAAATGTATTTACACAAAAATACACTGCATATTTACATACCTAGACAGAAATAAAATTTATACAAACACAGATAAAAATAAGTTTTTTAAATGTCTTCATTTATATACCCATCGTCGTGGTCGACGTCATCATCATCTTCTACTGCTGGTGCACTATTATTACAATCCTCACCAGAGCACCCAGAACAAGTCTAATTGCAATATAATCTGACGTTTGACCCTTTTTTGCATTGACAAAAAATTTCGAATTTTTTGAAAAAAAAAGTTGTTTTTTAAACATAGCTCCTTTACTTTTTAATGATAGAAAGTTTTTTTAGAAATTATTTTGTAGGGCTTTTCAAGAGCTACAAGACTATTATGAATTAAATCCCTTTAAATCCCTTAGCTCTGAAATGGGGTGAGTTTAAAGGGCTCAAATATGGTGGTGCTTGCTCGAAAATAGAGGCCTTAAACGGCCATATCTCGCAAAGCAAAAATGGCAAATTTGGGACTCTGGCATTTTTTCGTAACTCCAGTATTTTTGGAGTTATTTTGAGAAAAAGGGCTTTTTTACAAAACTGTAGAAAATCGTTTTTTACTTTAAGCTCCAAATTTTCTAAAATTGAGCATTTTAAATTGGTCAAACTTACAGGATGTATTGATAATACATATATTAGAGAATCGCAGAAGGGCAAAGATCAATTTTAATTAGGAGGGTAATTAGGGATTTGCTTTCACTGATTTTTTCGTAGAAAAAAGTAGAGACTGACCTTATTTTTATCATAACTGGCTTAATTTTCATACTAGAGCCTTTTTTTAAAGAAAGATCTAATTATATACTTTAAAAAAGACTTTATAAGTTTTCTTCGAAAAATGCAAAGTTTTCCCGCTATTTGACTTTGAATCTTTTAAATTTAGCATTTCACGAACAAAAACTAACCAT